>VAHH01001037.1:0-15543 GCA_013357305.1 Radopholus similis | reverse complement strand
TTACCAAAAATGGCCCACTTGGAGCTCTGTATTCAACGCCAGAGTTCACAGCTCAAGCAACTCCGACTTCATACCCATTTAGAGTTTGAGAATAGGTTAAGGACATTTCGTCCCCAAGTCCTCTAATCATTCGCTTTACCGAGTATAACTACACAACACGAGCTCCAGCTATCCTGGGGGAAACTTCGGAGGGAACCAGCTACTAGATGGTTCGATTAGTCTTTCGCCCCTATACCCAAGTCAGACGATCGATTTGCACGTCAGAATCGCTTCGGACTTCCACCAGAGTTTCCTCTGGCTTCGTCCTGCTCAGGAATAGTTCACCATCTTTCGGGTCTCAGCGCGTACAACTAATTCCCATCAGGGCCAATAGTTGGGCATGGCCGTTGCACGAATTCAACTTTATTTGGAGTTTGATTATTCAAATAATGCGCAAAGTAATGGTGTGTCAACGGATGCAGAGAACGGTCAAACTCAAACAACAACATTTGGAGTCCCTAGAGTGGGTGGGTTTACATCAGTTGTTGGTGCACAAAGAGACTTCCATTCATTTCGCCAAACCAGGAAATGCGGTCTCTCAGCTTGCAGGACAGCACACGGCACAGCAGAAGTAGAACATCCGGATTCCGAATAGCGAATTCGACGCGCAGTTTGTTTATTTAAATCCAAATTTTTGAGCCAAGAATAGAAATGGGAAATGGCACTCTCAAAAGTTAAAATGGATAATGGAAGTTCGGTATTTGACGTGGGCACATACCTATAGTATTAGTAAGTAGGCTGTTTTTATAAGCGATTTTTGGCGCTTTTAAAATTTAAATAAATTCCATTTTACAAATTTCCTGGTCTTTTCAAATTTAAAATGAACAACGATCGATTTGGTCCTTGTTTTATTGATCTTCTTCGTCTCATTGTTCTCTTGCGCTGTCCGCTCACTTTTGTTGCTGAAGCAACAAACGTGCAAACATGTACTTGGCCACCACGCCCGTCTGGAGCACAATCAGCGCCAGCAGAGTGCCCAGCACGCCGAAAAGAGTCCACTTGTGCACACACAGTTCAGAGTCTGCAATTTCTTAATTTGGAAGCAGGCTTCAAGTTTGAGACAAATAGGTCATCGACACTAACCGAACTGTTCGAAGCTGCTGTCGCCCATCTCCTCCGTTGCCGCTGTTCTGGTTTTCAGCTCAGTCGCTGCCGTTTGGTTACTCCGTTGTTCTTCGCTGGCGTCCAGCCGAGAGAGCTGCGAGTGCGCTTGGAAGGGCTGGGCCGGATCGCTGAACTTCTGCAGCGGGTCCACAATCACGATGGAGGTGGTGGCCTGCGCAAAGCGCGGCACCTTGAAGCGACGCGTCTCGACTAAACGCACGCGTTCAATGTTGAACCAGAGTATAGCATTCGCGCTCACATTCAGTCACCCCGTTGTCGCGGGTGTCGCGCTTTTTGCGACCCCATGACTCGCGGAAGCCATCCACCATTTTGCAGTTCACCTGCAAAGTGCCCATCGATCCCTATGTAATGTCCTCCTCTCTTCGCTCACCGCTTTGCAGTCGCCTTTGCACAGCTCCAGTGCACACGTGATTCGCACTGTGGACGACGAGTCGAAGCGGAATGCCTGCAAATGGGCCACCTTGACGGAGCTGGACAGCACTTTGATCGGATTCGGGATCAGCTTCTGCGCAACCGCGGGCGTAGGGCAACTGGACGAGACACAGAGAAACAATCATTTGGGGTCTCTATATGCCCCAGTCTCATGATTACCCTCCCTGGACCAGTTGCAGTCGCTCTGTGGAGGCCTTTCCGCTTTCACCGACCTTGGGCGGCGCAATGCCCGGCTCTGCGTAGCAGTCGCGCACAAAGAAGTCCAACTCGTCATCCATGGCCATGATCTCCCAGCGCAGCTCCAGAATGTCGCCCAATTTGGCCTGAACAAATAAACGCGTTATTCCATTTTATGCGAACTTTTCCATTTCGCACCTGAACCAGCGGTCCTCCAATGGCGGATTCCTCTTCCGCCTGCTCTTCTTGTTCGCCCACGATGCCAATCTTTGCCGCCTTTTGCGTCCTTTCCGAGCGAATTGGCGCCATCTGCATCAGCACCGGGTTGCCCAGCTCGATTTTGCCGCGCGGCTGGATCAGCGACGGCTGATGCGCGCCCACAGTCAGATTGGCGGCCGCCGTCACTTTGCCGCCCAACATCGACGAGTAGTTGCACGAGATCTGGAAATGAGTGGGGCGTCCAAGCATAGCCTATTTTGACTAAAATCTGTCCCCGATACCTCGTACAGCTGGTCCATGGAGGTGACCAGGCCGGGGATGCCGAGGTTGTTCGTCTGCACTACCACCACCGTCTTGTACGTCCCGTTGTCCATGTCCACCAGGCCGCAGTCTCGCTGCAACTGGCGCCGCAGTCTAAAAGCGACAGAGGCATTTCCCGATTTTCGGATTGGATTTGGGCGCTGCTGCACCTTGTCTTGTGCCGTTTGGCCTCCTGTGCCGCGTCGATGTTCTCCACTGGGGGCTCTTCCTCGCCTTCCGCACTCGTGCCATTATTCTGCTTCTCGATGGCCAGTGTGGCGTCCGAAAGTGCCTTGGGACGGTGCGGCTTGCCCCCGCTGCTGGGCCCGTTCAGAGTGATCGGCTTCATGCCGAAGTTGGCGGGCAGACCGAGCACCAGCGTCACACTGTCCTTGCCCTCCACCTGCGACAACAACAAACAATGGGGCGCTCTCTCCCTATTCTTGGAGAAAGGTGAGCGAATGAGAAACACTTCCTACATAGAGTGGCAAAAAATGGGGCATTCATTCTATGTTCTATGCCTCTGTGGCAATTGAAGAAAAGGGCAAACGACTTTTCCCCGGGGCAATCGTCAATTGACTCGAAAAGAACAGTCTTTTCCAATACTTTCCCCTTCTCACCTCAACGCGGCACGTGTCGTACTTGTTCTTGACGAACATCACGCCGGAGAAGGGCTGTCCATGTTTGACCTGGAAAAGGCCTTTCACTAATCCACATTTCGGCACTCCCCTACCCATACCTGGACACTGATGCCCTCGTAGTTGCAGATGGTGTGCACCTGGCTGGCTCGGATCTGCACCGGAGTGGGCATTTGGGCTGGATCCAGCGGTGCCGCCGGGGCCGGGCCCACGTTGTTGATGTTGAGCGACGAGACCACGTTCGGCTGCAATTTCGTTCGTTTTTTTGCCCGAGAGAGTGGTGTTTTAGTGATATTTCCCCGTTTCTTTTCCCCACCTGTTCTGCCTTGCGGTCAATGGCGGTCGGCAGCCCGAACTGTTTGCTCCCATCGGCGGGTGCTGTCTCCTTCGGCGGCAGGCTGCTGCCGTCCGAAGTGCCGGCGGATGCCGGCTTCGGTGGAACATGGCGAAACTCGTCCGGTTGGCGTATCTGCGGCTGCAATAAAAGCGAAATCAGCGCCAGTAATAGGGCGTCGATGGGATCAATGCCATTTTTTTTAATTGTTTAATTCAATGCCTATCATTTCCAATTTCCCATCGAAAAATGCCAAAAGAGTGCCCACCTTTTTGGGTTCGCGCGTTGTGGTGCGCTGGTTGAACGCGTTGAGTCTGTCGATGTCGCCGCCGTCCACTGTCGGCTGCGCCCTCTCCTTGGCCCTGGGCACATTCTTGGCGCTGCTCTCCTCGGTCTGGCGCTCGCGCACAGTGCACACGTTCTGGTAGAAGTCCACGTGCTCGCTCTTCTCCATCTCCACCAGCTGCCGTTCGCCCATTCGCGCGAACAGGGCGCAAGTGCCGTTGCGCCGGTTGTAGTTCAGGCCCTCGCAGCTCTCAGCCACACACAGATTCAGGCACTTGGACAGCGGCACGCTGTGCTGTTGGCTGCTCGGCACAGCGCCCGTCCACGCAGAGTGCAAGTGGCGGCTGCAAAATCAGACTCAGATGGAGAAAACAAACAAACAGCATTTCGAATGTGTTTCCCCGTTCGAGTGTTGCCCCAAAATAGCGAAACGTTTCAGTACCAGGGTGTTTGAGGGGCCATAGCTCGGCCATATTGAAGGGTAAGAAAGTGATGAGATGTCATTGGAAAGCCCAAAGAGTGCTCTATCCAATCACCTGTTCAGCTTTAGGGTTAGCCCATAATTGGTCAAATTGTGGCCAAATGTTTGGAAAAATCGGCCAATTTCAGTTTTTCGCCATAACTTGTTCAAAGCTGGACCAAGCAAATCAGGCTTGATTTCATTTTGTAGAGCTTCCATAGACCTATCGAATGAGTCCAAGAACTCTGTCTTAGCCTGTTCCTTGTCTAGTTATTGCCCATCAAACAGCCTTGAACTGAAACCTTTCCCACCCCAACATATTGTCCCCACACACCTGAACACGGCGCCCTCCGGGTCAACGCATTGGGCGGAGGTGGCCTCCGCTGCCGCGTCCAGACAGTGCAAGTCGTACAAATCCACTTGCGCCTTTGGCTCCGGTCGCAGCGAACCGCGCCCATCCAGATAGAGCAGATTGCACGTGCCCGACGAACGGTCGTAGTTGAACGCACGGCACTTGTCCGCCGCGTGCTCGGCACATCTGAAGGCAAAATTTGTTGACACAGCGGGTCCAAACCGAAACAATATGGAATTTTATTTTCTGGTGGACAGCCAGTTCGGGTTGTGTGGGTTCGATTCCCACTGGCGCATATCCCCTTCCCCATGCCAAATGGCGAAAACTGAAATGAAAATATGGTCTATCCCCTTTGCCCTTTATACTGCTGGATGTCTTCCTCCTTTCGTGGCTGGCCTCTCCTTCTCCCTTCTTCTTTTCCCCAAAGCATAGTGGCGCGTAAACGCAAATTGCGATTAATCAAAGGTGCTCTCCTGCACTCAAAGCCTCAAGGAATGTGCCCCTTTTGTTCGTGCACACGCTCCCAGCCCCAAAGACATTTCATTATTCAATTGTGCCCACTTTTGTGCGCATTGCGGCACTCCAGCCTGTGCCGTCTCCACCACGTGGATGGCGCTCTCGCCCTCGGGCAGTGCCGCGTTCAGGGTGCGCACCAGTCGCATGGCGCTTCCATCGGGGCACTGCTCCTGCTCCAGACGGCAATTGATGTCGAAGTAGTCCACAATCTGGAAGGGGGAGAGAGAGATGTGGTGGCGGGTGTGTGCCCATTTCTGGGGCTCACAAAGTCGTCCTCCTCGGGAATGAACAGGTCCGGCTTGGAGTGGCGAGACTCCGCGTTCAGAATGCACTCTTGCCTGTGAAAGGAATCAACAGATGTTTGCATTTATTGGCCTCACTCGTTGTAGTAGTACATGACCGACTTGCACACAAAGTTCTGACCAGTCTCCGGAGGCGGACTGAATATTAAAATGTGTGTCGAGGAATAGAGGTCCCGTACTTATAGCACAAATTTGGTGCAGTTTTTGTTCATTTCTGGCAAAACAACGCATACTTTGTGCACTGGTCCAGACACATGGTGACGGAGGGCACGTTCTCCATGACAAACGAGGCGAAGCCGACCAGCAGCATTTGGGGCACCCGCGTGAACGAGGGCACGTCGCGGCACGTGCGCGGCGACGCGAAGCACTTCTTCTCGTAGTAGGTCCAGCCGGGCACTTCGGCGAGCCGGGCACGGCCCAGCGGCCGGGAGCGCTCGTCCGAGAGCACACAGCTGCGCGTCTGGTTCGAGTACATGAACGCCTTGCAGTTGAAGTCGTTGGCCGACGAGGAGAGGCGCTGGTTGCACAGCTCCTCGCACTCGCCCCGCTCCAGGCCCTCGTAGCGCTGGTCCAACTCGTCCGCCAGCTGGCGCCCCTCCACCGCCACGTACTGCGTCACGTACGGCGCATAGCATTGCGCTGCAAACGAAGGCCAATAAGCCAGAGATAGATCCTAGGCTTACACTCAAGTTTTTGCTTAAACCTTGACATAGAGTACAGCCATCAATCAATACCCCTTTTGTCACTTATCCCAGCCTCTGCTTACATCCGGCGCAATTGTTGTCCATGTAGATGACAGTGTCTTCGTTCTCGTCTACGAACAAGTCCGGCCTGTCCAGTCGGTCCTCCGTGTTCAGGATGCATTCCGCGTCCACCGGGTAGTACATCAGCGATCTGTAAACAATCAACCAATCAATCCAATTCAATCCAATTCAATTCAATCGGGGGGAGACACTTTTGGGGAATTGATTGACCCACTCGCATTCGAAGCCGAATGTGTCGAAGGAGTTCAGGCACGCGGCCAGACACTTTTGCACCGAGTCGGCGGCGACCACCTCGCGCGCAAAGCCGACCAGAATCTTCTGCTCATGCACGTCGAAGTGGAACGGCGAGGAACAGATGCGCTCACTCTGAGAGCAGAACGCATGATTCAATGGGAAATTGATGAATAATTGGTTCATTCTTTTATTTCATCACTTTTATATTTTTATTTTGATGTCTTCTGGCACATGTGTCGCTCACCTTTACGCAGCTCTTTGTCACGATGCGCTTGTTGTTCGCGTCGGCCGCTGCGTCGTCTGCGTTCGCCACTTCATCCTTTGGCGCAGGCTCTGCGCCGCCTCTGGCGCCCAACAACCGGCATTGGCTGTCCGCTGCCGCGTACTGGACGCCCACGCAGTCCTGCAAATCGGTGACCAATTCACGCACTTCGGCACACTCCGCCAGCAATGTCTCGTTGGCGGCAGCGGAAATTTTGGCGCCCAACGCAGCGCCCAACAAGTGGGCGAGCAGCAACGAGGGACGCAAATGGAGGGAGCGCAGCGAAAGCGCCAGTTGGGGACCACCACCGGGAAGGAGCGGAGGAAGAGGAGAGGCGAAGAACTGAGTCGTGAAAGCGGGGAATGGGTTAATGCGAAAACAGGGAAAAGTTAGGCCCCCCAAAGGCAATTCGGGACAGAGAAGTTGAGATCGGAAAGAAAAATAACGGAGAACTGTTTCGAAAACATATAAGTTTAGACTAATTTCAGACACGAGACAGACTAGTAGTACACCGTTTGGACTTTGGACTACTTGTAGCAATCAAAGGAACGAAGGATTTTGCACACGACGCATTGAGCCAGGTTGAAAAATAGGAATTAAGCAGCAGCCAAAGAAGGGATTTTGCCAACCATTTACCATTTAATGTTTCTCGCACTCACATTTGCGGCGGTGCACAGCTCCGAGCATTCGAGGAATCCGCCGCTGACTTGGACGGAGCGCAGCGCAACAGTGGCCAACGGAACGGAGGCATTGTGCTGCAGCAGAAACACCGGCGACTCGTCCGCCGAACAAGAAGGGACCAGCGCTGCAAAACAAACGGAATATGGATGTATGGAAAAAGTAGGTATATTCTATTAATGTACGTCAATTAATATTTTCGACCGGAAATAAGGGTTCGCTTTTTGTCTGTCCTATTTTTGAATTTGTACGCAGTTATTTGGGTGAAGGTCAATTTCGCCCCCAAGAAAAAAATCTTACGGATGGACTGCCCGTGGGCTAGCAGCGGCAGCGACAGGGCGAGGAACGTCATCGCTGCGGTGGCATAACAACTCCTCCCCAGCAGCATGGCGACGGAGGAATGGAATTGAGTGTGAACTGCTGAAAAAATTTGTTTTAAAAATTTGGTAAGGGTGTTAGGCTTATGATTATTTATAATTTACGATTATAAATTATGAATATGACCCAAGGAGCTGACCTGGCACTGAAAAAAGGAGGACACCGCGGCACCGATTCTCTTTCTTATAGTAGAGGTGAGGTGTTTGTTTAGTGCAGAGATGAATTATCAATCAAAAATAGTAACGGTATGCTGTAAGCTGTAATTTGTAATGCACACGATGCCAAATACTGTGGTCAATCTCTTGCTATCTCTGGGAGGTCTGATTTACACGAACGATTGGTGAGTGGGTGTACTATATTTACAACAGGGAAAATAGGCAGGTACATATTTTGACTTTGCGCCGTTGGCATTTGGCGTTAAATTAAATCCTTGAATCGATGGCACGTTGACTTGGGGCTCCTGGGTGTGTTTGCATTTTAGCGGGATGAGAGGAGAAAGCGGCGCCTTTTCCGGGATTTGGTCGAGTGGATCTGTGGGGGCTGCGCCGTTTATGAATGCGACGGGGGGAAAGTGTTTGTCCGCGTCAAGATGGGCGAAGAGAATGGAACGAAGAGTCGGCAGTCCCCTCTCTGCTCTCCCCTCCCTCTCATTTCTGTGCCGCGCGTTGCAAATCGCCGTCGCCACCGGAGAAATCAGTGGCGCAGAGAAGTGGAGGAGAAGAGGAGGAGGAGGAGGAGGACCGTTCTGTGTGACAGCGGCGGCGGAACGTTCCCCTCCCCTGGGGGGATGCGACCGAAACAGCGCGAAATGTGCAGATTGGCGCGCCCAGAGCAAAGGAAGCGACCGACCCCACCGCCGCCGACTACTGACTGATTGACCCAGATTTGCGTGCCCTCCTCCATTTGCTGTGCATTTCTTTCGCTTCCGCTGCTCCTTTTACTCATTATGTCATATTTCAGCATTCACCACTATTCCCGCCATTTCTACTATTTCTGTACTCATTGCTACGGGGAAAGTGTGTCTGTTCCGCCACGGAATGGATGGATGGACAGCTCTGATTCATTTCCGATTGAAATTTCGCGGGAATGACGCAAATCTTCGGGAGTCAAGGAACAAAGGGATTGGCGTCATCGCTAATCCAGTTGGAATGGATACGTAATGAAACGCGCGTTCTACATACCTTTTTGCTCTCTCATCACCATCGATTGTCCACACCTAGCCCAATTTTTGGGCAGAGGGATTGTCGGAAATAGACTGACTGTACACTATTACAAAAATGATCGCAGCGCTATCGGTCTTTTGGGGCGACCGGGGAGCTTATCCAAGGAATGCCATCAGCCGATCCGCGCCAATGGGCCTTGACCCTTCACCAGTCGAGAGTCTCGATGCGCTCGCTGATGACCCCCATTCCCGCCAAATCCATCATTCAACACAACGGCAGAGCGGCGGTGGATGAGCAGGAAGAGATGGTGTGTTCCATTTGCGAAATCAAGGGCATTGCGCGGATGCGAAGAATGAGAATGATGGGGTAGTAGTTGTGGATGGGGCTAACAATCCAACGGAGCAAAAGTACTATAACAAAATGAAACAACAACAACAACAACAACGCCAAAAGCAAATAATAGATAACGGGGAGTCATATGTCAATAGCTGAAGAGTGCGATCTGGCCATCTGCGCCAGAGGTGACCAGCCACGGCTGCGAGGGATGGAACACGGCGCACAGGATGGCCAGCCGTTCGTTGCTCAGCGCCCTCTTCGCCGCCGCCTTTCCCTCCTCATCGCCGCTGTCCCCTTCGGACCCGGACTCCTCGTCATCGGCGTTCTTTTCCTTCGCGGCCTCCTCCTCCAGTTTGGTCGCTTCTTTCAGCCGGGCCAACTCTCGCTTTGCCATGAATTTGTGACCAAACAGGCGTTTCACTGAAAAGCGAGAAAAGATATTAATACAAAACTATAATTTTGGTTTATATGTTGGTCTAGCGTTTCGATTCCGACAGCCAGTTCGGGTTGTGTGGGTTCGATTTCCACCGGCGCATATCCCCTTCCCCAGACCAACTCACCCCTTAATAACCTATTATAATTAAAGAGTTCCACTCGGCATGTAAAAGAGGCCGAAAGGCCCTTTGTCTGGTTAAGACCTTAAGACCCACAACTTCCCCTTTTTTGAACTCGCCTGGCACCAGTTCATTGTCGCGCATCAGGTCTGCGGACACGCGTGCGTGGTACACAATGGCGGTGGAGTCGTCAGAGACGGTGGCCAGCAGCGGGTAGCGTCTGTGGTAGGCCATCGAGCGGATTGCCGACTGGTGGTTGCGCAGCTTCTTCCACGGCTTCGTGGACAGCTCCAGGTCCATCCACGCAAACGTGCAGTCCAGCCCCCCGATGAACAGGTTCTCGCCGCCCGGATGCAGCTGCATGCACGAGAGCCACTTGGTGCCGATCAGCAGACGCCGCTTCAGCTCGCACTTGGCCAGGTCGTAGACGAGCACGTGCTGGCGCGTCCCGACGAAGAACAGCGGCTTTGCGGGGTGGAACAGCACGCACTGGATGAAGCCCTTGCGTTTGTTGAACGGCTTCTGTTGGGAGGCAACAAAAGTGTATTGATTGTACTAAATTGGCCAATTGGTGATGTGCCTGTGAGGTGCATTTGCTCAGCTGGTGGATCACAACGGTGCCAGCGGTCTGCTCAAAGCCAACGCTGGCAAAGTAGTCGCCCCTCCGGTGCCAAGCAACGCTGCGGATTTTCTGAATTGTACCAGGAAATAGTCTGTGGTGATACACAAAAGCAATCCAATTACGTCGTGCATCTTCAGGCGCAACGCGTCCATCATATTGTTGCTGCTGCTCTCGCTTCCGGTCGTCTGCCTGGACCATCCGATTGCGGCGGTGTTTTCCGCCTGCAGCGGCAACGAGTCCAAGAATTGTCGAGTGGCCGAAACGGCCAATTTGTCGCCGCATTCCACGTTCAGCACAAACAGCTCATCGCATTCACAGGAAACCTGAAATAAATGGGAACTCTTTTAAACTGTCCAAATTGCAATATAAAGTATTAATACCAAAACAAGCGTTTTTGTTGGATCTGGGTAGTAGGCGACGCAAGTAACCGGCGCGGGCATTTCGAATACGCGCAGACACTTGCCACTGGATAGCAGCCAAACTCGGACCTGAAATGGGCGTCAAACTCTGGGCTAAAAACAACGCATATACATACAGTTGAGTCTGCTCCGCCAGAGACCAGCAATTCGCCGAATTCCGGCTCCACACTGAGCGAGCGCACTTGGCCCGAATGGCCTCGCATATACTGGCATTGGGGAGAGGTAATTGAAGCTACTCGGAATTGAAGAACTTACAAACGCAAGTGTGGTCGGAAACGGCTGCAGATCCTTCGGATTTGGCAGATCCGGCAGCAATTGGTTCGGGTCAACGGTGAGCTGAAAATGCGTGGATTCCACAACAAACAAATAATGATAATGAATAATACGCGCTGTTTGCGTTGTCTGGGCGCCAAATGCAGGTCCAAACACCGTTCCAGGCGCTCTTCATAAAATCGTGCGTAGAAGGGAATCTGAGAAGAAAATTGATCGAAGGGGTCTATTTTTGCACATTTTCACCTTTCGCAAAGCGTCATATTTTTGCGGAACAAAGTCGAGTCGTCGCTTCTCCGGCTCGGTCTGCTCCCACTTTTTGCGTTCAGCCTCGTCAAAGAGGAACTCTGGCGGAGGGTTGTAGGACTCCGCGTGTCCGGGGGGCTTCACCTGAAGGCCAAAACGTGGTTATGTGTGTGCCTCTTCTTCTCTGCGCCTTGCCTTTGGTGCCGGCAAATGCATCCGGAGTCGCGACAATTCCGACTTGCTCTTGTGCCCCTCTCCCTCCTCCTCTCCGTCGTTTGCCCACAAATCGTAGGCCTGAAAAGAAACACAACAAGAACTTGTAGGCATTTAAAAAATGGGACGGAGGAAATAAATTATTTAGCACAATGAAATCCAATTTGGAACAAAAACTAAACCAAGCGTGGTCGTTATAGTAAATACATCTTAAAATTGGGTCGGAACAGTGTGCCTCCCAAAATGAGTCCAAATCCACACCCATCTCTGAGAGAGCCGAAAATGTCTCGGCGCCTTTGGCCAAATGTGAAAAACCCAATTTCGGATAAAACCTACATATATGTAGAGAATACCCAAAAACTATGAGCAAACACCATTTTTCATTTTTTTTGCTTGCCTTTGGAATGGCCACCTCCTCGTGCTCCTCCTCCTCCTCGTCGTCGTCGCTCCTTGGCGGATCTCGCTTCTTCATCCAGCCCATCTTGATCGCGTGCACCATTCGTCCCACGATGCGGCGCTCGTCCGCACTCGGCACAAACGACCGCTTGTCCGGCGGCCTGTTCGAGATTGGGTGGATTTCGCGTTGCGACGAGAACAAGTCCAAGAAGGGCATATAAGGGTTGTAGCCTTAAAAAATGGGCGAAATCACCGCATAAGAATCAAACAAACAAACAAATAAAAATCACAGACCAATTTCCGGGTATCGATTCGCCGCTATGGCATTCAGCTTCCCCACTTGCTCATCGCTCAGCACAATTTCGCCACCCATTTGGTGGTCGAACACTTTGTGCCTTCAAAATTGGGCAATAAAATGATGGCATCTGCTAGTGTTGTAAAAAGATTGAGCGCTGACCAATAGTCGGGGTCCTCTTCTCGCTGCAGAAATGTGTCGATCTCGTCCCGCGGTTTCTGCGCCCCTTCGGGCTTTGCGATCTTCTGTCCCTCCAAATCGTAGCCCACGTGTCCGTACTCGTCATACCACTTCACCGGAATGTTCCCAATTGTGTTGCGCAAATCCTGTGTCACATTTTTTACACTTTTACACCATTAATTGAGGCAATAGTAAACCTCCTCATCGCTGGAATCGAACTGGTCAATTTGGAGCTTCTTTTCGGATGAAGTTGTGGCACTGTGCGCATCGCGAGGAAGCGCAGAATCGGCCGCAGTCCTCTTTGCTAATTGTTGCTTCATTCTGGCAAATTATTTGATGTACCAAATCAAAAAATGTGAATGTCCAATAAATAATCGTTTGCAGAAAACAAAACGATATCTGCTCAAATTGATGGGAATGAAATCTATCAAAAATTGAAGAGAGATCGTATTCATTTTCAAGTGATGAGTGTTCTTTGAACCGTCCATTTAGAATTCTTGTACAAAATCGTAGAGGTAATCCCGTTCCAGATCGAATTGCGCATTGATGGACCTGCACAAAAGATACATAATATAAAAATAAAGTACTTTATTTTTCTATTTGGCCCCATACTTGGCAACCCGTTTCGCAAACTCCAGCGTGCACAGGGAACGGTACTTGGGCAGATCAAGATTCTCGACGGCGCTCACCTGCTGCAAAAGTCCAGCATCAATCAGGAGGGGAATCTGAATTGAAAAACGCGCATATCTCCTCCCCAAAACTTTGCAGTGCCTGCGCAGTAAACTCCAGTTGAGCATCTTCGTCGTCGTATTGGAGCAACTTTTCAGGAAAATTCTTGCAAAAGTAGAGAAATATGAAAAGCGCCCTTTGGTGGTCGAATGAACGCGGACCGGTCTCGTGAAATTTCTCTATGCCCCGTTGTGCTCCAACACGCGATTTGCGCTTTAGAATGTCCTTGCCCTTAAAACTGGGAGTTAAACATTGGCCGTGGAAACGGAATTGATTTTACAGTGAAAAAGAAACGCCGATCGGTGTTTGGCGGATTGTAGCTGGCGCAATAGGTGGCCACAATGGCGTAGCGAGCGAGCAGCGGAAAGTCCATTGCTGTGGCCGCATCCTCTTGTCCAGATCCAATTCGAAATGCGGCGTCATCCTTCAGATGAGCGCAAATCCCAGAGAGCACTTTGAACGAATGCGGCTTGGGGTCGTCCTCGTGCAAAATTGCTTTTGCCTCCCCACTTAGTTTATCGGCAACAAAACGGACCTGTCAAGTTGATGAGTGAGTGCCATTAGCCATTATATTACGAACCGTGTGATAGAGTAATTCCACGTCTTTGTAATGAATGTCCACCGTGTCGACAACGTATTTGACAAAAGGTCGTGCATAGCCTGTTCTCTCCACAATAGCATCAACTGGCTTCTGTGTTGGCTTCAGATGGGTCTCAATAATAGTCTCTATTCGCTGCTGATAAGCTTCCAAATTGTCATTCATTATAAGTCTATAAAATCAAATTTAAAATTTATAGTAGGTACATAATTATTTAAACTTTACTAAGCTAAAAATAATACGAAAATTTTTTTCAGTTTTCAGATTTCTCTACCTCCCCGAATTCGCGAATTCTCTATGTAGTAGTATGTAAGTAATGTACTAGGTAGTAGGTAGTAAACTACCTAGTCCTAGTCCTAGTAAAGTAAACTAGTATACGAATTGTTTCTGGTACAAAGTGTCTCTGACACGAATCGCCAAACTAAATTTGAAATCGGTGAATGCCTTCCTTTTAAAATGTTGCCCGTTTCGCGCGATCTCGATTAGCCGATAAGACGAACGGCCATCACACATTTTTGCAACAGCAATTGTAGATTTGAATCAAGAACTGCACTTTGCGCCTCACAAGCGAGATGGATGTTTCCGATCCGCTCTCGCTGTTGAAAGAAGTTGAGTCACAGTCGGACAAGGACAAACGGGACAAATTGATTCGGAAATTGGAAAAGCAGATAGTACAATGTTCAGGTTTTTCACCGCTTTCTTTATACGCCAACTTGGCAAAAAACACAGAGATGACCGTGAGACTGGTGTCATTGCTAGAAGAAAAGAAACACTGGGACACCGAACCACTCACACTGTTCGATAGAGTATTCGTCCTGATCCGCAAGTCCATCCATCTGAACGGGAATATCGCTAAGCGCGCATATATGGCGACAACCGTGTTGTTCGGGTCACATGAGCGTTTCAAATACATCAGAAGATCCCCAGAGTTTGTCAACAAAGAATTTTTTATACAGTTCTGTACTTTAGGTCGCCATCCGTTAAACTGCTCTCACACTTGCAAAGCAAGTACCCCACAGAAATCAACGTTCGTGAAATAAATAGGTCGTCGGTATACAAATGTATTTATTGGTTCAGGAATTGATTGAACACGTGAAGAATGTTAAGGCACAGGCAAAGAAGAGAGAGGAGGAAAAGGTGCATAACACGATTTGGCCATTTGTAAGCTGGCTTTGATTTAAGGCTAAGGCGTTGGACGAGCAGGAAGCGACGAGAAGAGAAAAGGAGATACTGGAAAAGGCAAAGGAAGCAGCGAAAAATAGGGTAAAAAGCGAGATACAAAAGGTAAGATGCAAAAAATAATTAATTAATTTACATTTTTACTCACAGACCAGTGAGGCAACCGAACATAAAAATGAAACAGAGTAACCAGCATCAGAGGCAGAAGAACAGCTGGAGGTTTCAAATTCTTGTTTGGCAACAGCACAAACGGGACTAAAATTTGTCTGGCTTTTCAGAAAGATGAGCCAAAGGAAGAGAATCAGAAGAATGGAAATGGTCAATCGCTAGGAGGAGTTGTTAGGAAAATGCAAAAAATTATATTTATTAAAAAAGTGAAGCCGCAAAATTTGCGCGCCAAAATTGAAAACCATAACTTTTTCCAAAATGATCAGTCGGCCCATTTTTGGTGTCATTTGGCGGCGTTTTTAATTCACTCACTTTATTAAATATTTAGGAAGACAGAAACTCGGCTAGTTTCACGAACGCAGAAAACGGTGGACGCGAAAGGGTTTCGGAGGAAGGAGAGGTTGGTAGTAATTAAGGGTTTTGCTGACTTTTTTTAGAACTGCCCGAAACAGTTGGGAGCAATCAATGGTCTGCAGGCTACGACATCTTCTTCATCGCCAAAGAATCTGGACGACAAAACAGAAGATCAACAGATTGGCTCAAATCTGCTCGAAAAGGTATCAAGTGGGCTGACTGAAATACGCATTATTTTTTGGAACGCCTCCCTCAAAGTTCTCTTCCGTTCGGGATCTGTCTCTTCCCAGGTGATCTTCGGATCGCTGCTGACCAACGCATGCGAA
>VAHH01001036.1:0-15590 GCA_013357305.1 Radopholus similis | reverse complement strand
AAAAAAATTCGGTTCCCAAGAAGTGAATTTTATTTTTTACCGATCCTATAAGGGGCGGTAAAAAATCATTTTTTACCGGTAAATTAACCGGTTAATTAACCATTTGACAACCCTAAAATAAAGAGATAAATAAATGTGTTTGGTCGGAGGCATCCGAAGATTGTTCATTTGTGTTTGTCCACTTCTTTTATCTCCTCATTGCGGTGGTCCCTCTCTCCTTCCTCTCTCTGTTGATATCTTCAGGTGCGGAAGATACGCATAATTTGTTCTGGTTTTCAAGTGAATTTGTAAAAATAAGCGATAGGACACTTACGAATTGGTTTGCGGCACATTGGACAACTCTTCAACTTGTCCCCGGACTTCGCACAACTCTGACACCTGTTATCGAAAAACAAGCTCAAATGAATAATTATTATAGTGAATTCAGTCTCCTACAGACACATGTGCCCGCACGGGTAAATGGCGTGTTCCGCCTTCTCGCTCAAGCAAATCAAGCACTTCCCACCTCCGTCCGTTTGCTCGTCGGTTGTGGATGTGGGGGTAGCAGAAGACAGCGCTGTTGGGGGGAATGTCGTGATTCGGAAAGAGTCAACAGTTTGTGGTCTGCATACTTTGCTTTCTGAGTCCAACAATCTCAATTTGGGCCGACTCGAGTTTCGAAATGGACACATTCTGGAAGCTTCAAGAACACATGTTTTGACGAGCTATCCATCGAAATTTAAGCCAAGAAATTTGAATCCAAATGCCATTTTCCGCTTTGGCACTCTTCCCTTGTTGCCCACCTCTCCGTTATGTCGACCAGCGTGTCCACTTTGTAGTAGTTGAAGTAGTTGTAGGACTTCTGGAACAGTTCCGCCCACCGCTGCCCCTCCGCCCCGCACCCGACCGCCGTGCACACCCGCATCGCGAAATAATAGAGCATTTTCATGAGTACTCTGCCCAGACGAGTCTCGGCCGCGCTCCACATGATTCGCAACTTGTCGCTGGACTGAGTCACCATTTCGCGGAATTCCTGCGCAACTCGGTCAGTGCCCAGCCTTCGCAGGTCCGCCGCGCTCAAACTCAGCTCCCAGTATTGGCCGGTGACGAACTCCCTGCCGCCAATCCAGAACGTCCAGTGGTGGGCCGAGCGCGAGAACACCCGCTCTTTGGCCAGGGTTGCCAAATTGCCCAGGAACCTGTCCATTTGGTGTCCACTCACTCGCAACTCCGCCCCTTTGTGTTCAGTGCCACTCGCCTCCAGCATCTCGGAGATGAATTCCCTGAATTTATCCAAGATGCCGTTCCGCAGCAAATGCGCCAGAGCCTGATCGTCGGCCCAACCGTTGCCCAGAAAAGGGGCCAAAAACACGATGAGCAGGAGCAGCTTCATCACCAGAAAAACAGTAATGATGCGAAAATGAGCATGAATTTCGCCCTTTTCACCACCCATTTATTATTGCTTCCTCCACGTTCTCGTGTTCTGCCGCGTTTTGCAATGTTCGTTCGATGGAGGGGGCGGGAAGTGGAAAAGAATTTGCTGACCATTATTGGATTGGATTTTTGCATTCATCCTGTTTACGCAAATAAAATTTAAAAAAAAAAGTAGTAGTAAATAGTAATGACGAATGATATCGAGATGCAAAAAGAAAGGAGGCGAAGCATGTTATTGATGTGCAAAAATTAAAGAAATCCTTATTTCGTTGGTTCTGAAAATAAATTAAATACTAATTTCAATTTACGTTATTTAAGCTCATTGCCCGCATCTCTCTCCCCCGCCCATCGTTTGTTCTGTGTTCCCGATTCTATACAATTTGCTGATTTCCCGTTCTGCCCTGTTATCAGTTCTCACTGATTAGTCCTGGTCAGAATAATTGTCGAGAACAAAGAGCCTCGAAAAATAGACTAAATAGTCCATGTTTACGAAAACAGCCCGATCCGACGAACAAAGGGCCGTAAAACCGAAAAGAGGAAGACCAGGCAAACATAGGTATTTATATAAAATTGGGCCTCAGACTTTGGTTGCGCCAATCAGACTAATCACAATTTCCTCGACAGTCCCCCCGGGCACAACAGAAATCACGAAATTAGGTCTCACAAAGTCTGACGATTTTTTCAGTGAAATAATTGGGAAATTTTGAAGTCTCGATAGCGAGACAAAATGGCTGCGCAGCTGGAACTGTTCAAGGCGAGTCGCCCTTCGAGCACTTGTGCACTTTTACTCGAATTTGTTCGCGTCCGCAGGACTTGGACCTGGTGCACCCGCTGTACGGCTTTCCGGTGGGCACCCGCATCCGGATGGTGGTCGACCCCGGGGTGGCGCCAGCGGACAACAAAAACGGACGCGTCGATTTGGGCCATTACATGACGCCGGGTTGGAAGTGGGAGTCGCTGCTCCACTTCGACATTCGATATGCCCGCTTCAAGATTTGTGCCCCCTTTTGGGCCAACTGTATTATGTACAATATCTGTTCTGGCTTCACGAGAACGAGAAGCAAGTGGTCATCAGCTTCAGCAAGGACTGTGCCTGGAACTACAGCCCCGAGCAGATTCCGAGCTCGTTCCCGTTCGTGCCCGGCCAGAGGTACTCGCTCGAGTTCTGCCACGTCGAGCAGAACCTAGTGAAGGTGTGGGGGGTTAAACCAAACCCTAATGTGGTGCAGATCTTCGTGGACGGCAAGGAGTTCTGCCAGTACAAGGCGCCCTACCACGACCTGAGCCGCGCCAACTTCCTTTCCATCTCGGGCAACGTCATGCCTTTAGTCAATTTGTTGCAAGTGGAACCAAGTGAGCGAGGGCATATTTAAATCAGATATGACAACATTGTACCGTTGCAGACCCGTACAAAATGATTTTCGACACTGGCGTCACTGTCACGTCGAATGACTACGTAACAATGAACCAGGAAATAATCGCATTTGAACCGCCTCCAGAAAATTCCGTACATGCAATACATCTCGGGACTGACGCCCGGCAAGAAGATCACTGTGCGCGCTGTGCCCACTCGCGGCGAAGGCAACCTCCAGTGGTGGGTGGAGCTGAACGTGTTGCGCCACAGCCAGGCGCAGATTGCCGGCTGTCCTCTCTCCGTGCTGGCGCTTTTGGACAGAGAGGTAGAAATACACAAATAAATATGCTTCTATTGTTTTTTGATGAAAGTTTGATCCATGCTTTTTTAGCCGACCCAACTGCTGCTGCGCACCTCCAAAATGTTCTGCACGTCGGCCGAGGGGCACATGGAGCAGAAGTACTTCAACTGCCCGTTCAAGATCGGACAGCTGCACACAATGGAAATCGTCGGCCAGAAGGACAACACTGTCCAGGTGAACGTGGACGGACAGGCGGTGGGCAGCATCAAGGTGGACCACTGCGATCTGCGCAATGTGAATGCGATCTCCGTGAATCGCCACGTCCAACTGAAAAGCCTCAGCGTCCGACCGGGTAATAGCGGAAAGACAGTTTTTATTTGGTTCCGCAGAAATGTATTTCGGCAATGCCGAGTTCATAACCGGCGGAGGCATTTTCCGACCGCACCAGCGCAATGTGAGTCGGAAAGGCCAGTCATCAAATAATGTTTCTCCAGAATCTGCCGTACATCCGAATGGTGCACAACTACGCCGCGGGCATGAACCAGCGCGTCACGATTGTGGCGACTCCGCATGCGGGCGCCCGTTGCGTCCAGATCAGCTTCGTCTACTACCGAACTCGTTCCCACATCAAGGAGCTGCTCCAGATGGAGCTGAACTTTTCGGTGGGGGAACAGAGTGCACTTACAACATTTGTCCCAAATGCCTCAGACCAAGAAGCTGAACATCACTCGGCTCGGCGTGGAGAAGCCGGCGGCCACGTTCCAGTTCGAGGGCGGCAAGGAGTTCAAACTGGAGGTGGTTCTGGACGGCGGAAACCCCACCCAGTTCATCGTGGACGGCACCCAAGTGCCCAACCCGCACAACGCCAACATCGACGACTACATCAGCTTCGTGACCGTGAACGGCGACCTCCAGCTGACCAAGTTCAGTGTCGACCCGGGCAAGCAAAATGCAGCACTCCAATCCCATTTGCATGTTTTCTATAGAACCCGCGAAACAAGTGACTGAGAAGGGCCAACGTGTCGTTGTTACGCCGGCCAATGTTTTGAAACAACAACATATTGGCAAATCAAATTTGCACATTCAGGGAAAGGCCTTCCTCTCCTTTTGGGACTCGTCCAGCTCGCTCTACCAGGGCGGCTATTTCCACTATTTGAGCGGATTCGGACGCGGCAAGCGCATCGTTCTGGACGTGGCCATGGCCAAGGACCTGCAGGCATACGTGATCGAGCTGGTCTCGATGGAGAACCGGATCGGGCCCGGATTCCGCCTGTACAAGCCGTTCGTGTTCGTCGTCGATTTTCAGGTGAGGAACAAAAAGATACAGATCAATAATGGCTTTATCAATGGCAAATAATTTGATGTCAGAACCGCAAAGTGTACCTGTGCTCGCGCACCGAGGTGGAGGAGACCGACAACACCATGTTCGAGTACCTGTCCGACCGCTTCCACCGCCAAGAGGTGCGCCAGGCGTTCCCGTTCTTCTACGAGCAGCGGATGGAAATTGTGCTGACCAGCAGCGAGCACAACGAGGTCCAGGTGCACGTCAACAAACAGCACTTTGGCACACTGGAGGTGCGCAACTTCGACATGCGTCTGGTGAACATGCTCGTCGTGGGCTACTACTTCAAGCTGTACTCGGTCAGCATCGAGCCAGGTAACAACAATTGACAATCAAACAACGATTTCGGGAAAAGTCGAGAAGTGCTGCTTGTCGAAAAGTTAAATAGTCCGTTAAACATCGAAATATTGAATATTCCCGCTCGCAGAGGTGGACTCCAACGACCTGTCGACGGGCATCCAAGTGTCCAGCTTCGACGAGATAGAGAACCCGGTCACCAGCGGAAGCATCTTCAAGGTGAACAAATGCGCAAAACAGACTGACAAAAGCCCGAAAAAAAACTATAAATTTAAAAAGACCAAATACAAAAAATTGTTTTAACGTATTCTTTTTTCGACATAGTATATTATACATAATTTTACCGTTTGACCCCAGGATTTGGACCAGGCGGTGCATCCGCTGGCCGGCTTCCCGGTCGGCTCCAAGGTCACTGCGGTGGTCCAGTGGAGTCCGAGTGCGCTGCACTGCCGTTTCGACTTGGCCCATTACGCCACCGGGTGGCGCTTCGAGTCCCTGATGCACCTGAATTTCCGTCACGACGTAGACCCCAAAATTGGGAATGAATAATTCATGCATTTTGAAGGGCAACGTGATTGGCACCATTTACGACAGAAGCGTTGCGGAAGACTGGATAAAGTTTGAACCGGCCCTGACGTACACGCGCGGCCAGAAGTTCAAGCTGGAAATGGTGCACGCGGAGGACAACGTGCTCAAGGCAGCTGGCGCATTCTGAGTTCTTCGCTCAGTTGTTTTTTGCAGCTCACCGTGGACGACAAGTTCACGGCGCAATACAAGTCCCCCAAGGACTTGAAGAAGTCCAACTTTTTGTTGGTCGGCGCAGACGACGGATGCGTGGTGCACTCGCTGGTGGTGGAGCCGAGTCAGCGAACGGCCTTTCGCGGTTCCCTAATTGCGAACACATTTAGACCCCTACAAACAGAGTTCCCTGGGCAACGAGTTGAGCATTGTGCCCAGCGAATTCGTACGCCCACATCTTCTGTTGCCACACTTGGTTGGTTGTTCTTTCAGAAAATCCCCTTCGTGCAGTACACCTCGGGACTGACTCCTGGGAAGCGCATCCGCGCAACGGTGGTGCCCACGGAGGGCTCCACCAAATACTTCTGGGTGGACCTGTTGGTGCTGCGCAACTGCGCCCTCGACTATTACACGTACATGAACTGTGCCCTGGAAATCTGGGCGGGCCTGAACACAGATGTATTATCAAAACGGGCAATTTTGCTAGGTCTCAAAATGGTCAATACCTTCAGCCGAAACAGACAATACTTGAACTGGACACGTACGACATGAACAGCTCCAGCTACAAGAAACGCGCCAAGTTCCCCTTCCCGTTTGTGTACGGCCAGAAATACGTGCTGGAGGTGGTCGCCAGGAAGCGCAACGTGGTCCAGGTGCTGATTGACGGGGCGCCGGTGGGCGACATCGTCGTGGAAGGCGTCAACCTGCGCTGCGTGAACGCCATCTGCATGAACTACGACCTGAAGCTGGAGTCGTTCGCCATTCAGCGGGAACTGCCGCAGGTGGACAAATGCACTTGTTGAACATCCCCTATTGCTCGAACCGATTCAGTACCAGCCCTTTGAGCGCGAGCTGAGCGGCGGAATGGTGCCGCCCACTCGGTTCCGCATCTTCGGCGTGATGCCCATCCAGGGCTACTTCTTCGTGCGCCTCTACAACACCGACAAGGCGGCCAATCCCGACGACTGGGTGATGAGCTTCGCCGTGAACGTGTACAAAGATGTGACAAAACAATGCTCTTTGGGTGTTTTAAAATGGCCCAATTTGAAGCGCAAGTTCATCGACCGCTGGTGGCTGGGCAAACCGGAGGTGAAGGAGCAGATAGCCACCGGCGCCCAAGTCCCCTTCGAGGTCGGCAAACCGTTCGCCCTGGACGTGATCGCGGCCAACGACCAAATCATTGTATGCACAAAAATGTTGTTGGGTTTGAATATTTTTGTTCCGCTTTTCCAGTTCAACGTGGACGGCAAGCAGTTCAACACTGTGGCGGCCAGCAACGAGGACCTGCGGAAGGTTGGGAAGCTGCGCATCTACGAGGCCGTCCATTTGTACGACGTGGAGACGGTTCGAATTGGACAATTGATTGATTGGTTCAAGTCTTGGCTTTAAAGGCCGGCCAGTACCACAGGATCTCGGACTGGGGAAATCCGCCCTTTTGGGAGATTATCAAGTGACCAGACAGAGAGAGGGCAACACGATTTTATAGAAGCCAACTTTTAAATCCGATTCCGGAAGGCGAATTCCTTCAATTCATTTTATTATTTACTAACTGCCCAGTCCTCCAATACATCAGATGAGAACATATTTGGATAAAGATAAACACATAAACAGCCGTTCATCTTCTCAATTCACAACTATTCCCACACAGGTCCATGTGGACGCCGTTTCTAGGCGCACAGTCATTGCTGGGGCAAAGGATAGTCCCAAAAATAAAAAAATGTTCTGCCTTCTGATAAATATGGAAATAGGCCTAGTCTATTGGCTGCAAATTATAATTTTAATAAAAACAAGTTAAGAACAAGTACAGCGAAGGCGACATTTATTGTGCATCGAATGGGGCCAAATTGTGTGTGGGCCCGGTCACTGCGCGCCGTCTTCGATGTCCACTTTCAGGCGACCACATCCGATGAAGGCGCCCAACACAAATCGCTCGTCGACATGAGCCGCTGGACGGAAGGAGATCCCTTCTTCGACTGCGGGAAGAATAAATTGACTAATAGAAAATATGTAGTCTTGTTTCTTGTTTTTGACTTAATTTTGCTTATTGGTTGACAAAAGGTCGGTCAATTAATAATTCCCATTTTTGGTCGGAACACCCACTAGCTGCTTGGGCGCGCCCACTGTTGTTCCCGTTGTTGTTGCTGTTCTTCCGCGGCTGCGCAGGGAATGTGAACAGCCGTCGCCGCACTCGCACCCATTTCTCCTGGCCGTCGTCCAGCCGAACGGTGTGGTGCAGTTGGAACTCAATCGAACCGTCGGGGAGGCGGTTGTGGATGCAGAACAGCAGCAAACGCGGAAAAACGGCAATCCACCTGAGCGCGAATACAAAACGCAATTAAAATCCACTCCTGCCAAAGTTTGTTCGCAATTTTGATTTTAACATTTCATCTTTTTAAATTTTTGGATATTCTGGACTTAATTAATTACCCGTAGTCAGGATCCGAGTTGACGTGGCGATGGTGCCATTGACCCGGACAGAGGAACCGCAGAGTGGTGCCGTCAACGCCCTTGTGGAAGCTCATCAGACACCGGGCAAATGCCTCGCGCATTCTGCCCTGTTGGCCGTCGATGTCCACTGCATCCACCTAATTTATGGGTTATGAATTAATTGATTACTGATTATATCATTCGCTTGGGTATTTATGCGTGAAAATAGGCATTTGTCTTCCGATGAAAAAGCTATTACTTTGTTGAGTGCCTCAACAATTCGATTTGTCACTCTGCCGGCACGTGCTTGGGCCATCCCAGAAATGGGATTGGCATTCGGCAGGGTGCCGAGCGTGTGGCACCGGCCGTAAGGCACCCACTTGACCAACTCGTACAGCAGTTCGGGGGGCAAATGCCGGTGCTGGTTGGACGCGTGGAAGCGAAGCATTTTTGCCAACAAATGGCAGAAAGTGGCAGAAAAGCGACTCCACCACCAGATCCAGAAGGGTCCTCTGAGTCGGGTTGGCATTGCGCGAGAGCAGCACAGAATGCGGACAAAGCAAGGGCGAATCAATGAATGGGTTTTACATTCGAGGTGCAGGGGAAGGGGAAAGAAAGGGCACAGAGTGGTGCTTCAACTGCGCCGCGTCCGTTGCCGTATCGATTGTGACGAGAAGCGGATGCGGTGGTGCAATTTAAGCGGCCGGGACAGAAAGTGAAAGAGAGAGGAAGAGAGAGAATAGTGAGAAGTGAGGGAGGATTTCTTTTGATTTGGTAAATGTTTTAATCGCCGAAAATTTTATTCATTTTTGCCAAAAAGCTATTTTGGATATTTCAGACATCAAAACGTAAATCGTTTTTGTTGAGCAAAAATTCCCAAAAAAGGTCCAATCAGTTCTTGATGCCGGTCTGCTTATTTTAGACAAAATTATGGGATGTAAATAACTTCACTTTTGCATTTCGGCTAAAATGAAATTTTCGGCAATTTTAAAATAATAGATAATACTATCCTCAGGTTTATAGTTTAATTTTCCAATATTAGTTTAAATTTAAATTTAAATTACCTCCACCTTCACCTGTCTTCGTTCTTTGCAACGACTCGTATATACTAGATCTCGTACTCGTACTCTCGTACCGGGTTTCAAAATCGCTAGTACTCGTACTAAGTACGAGGTCACAACACTGATTGACCAATGAACACAAACCAGCAGATCCACAATCAATCAGCCACGATATGATGTTGGCGCTCCAAATCCGAATGTACCGATACCAACATATTTCATAGGCGTTAGACAAAACTAACAGACATCAAATTCCAATCCTCATCTTAGGAATGCAATTTTTGGTAAAATATTAAAATTGGCCTTGTCTTATTCTCATTTGGGAATTGAATATCTGTTGCCTCGGCGAAGGATTCAAATTTCAAAGAGAAAATAATTGGCAGAGTCAGAAGAAGTTTAACTGATGGATGGATGACCGTGTGTCGCGTTCCAGCTTCTTCGCGTCCTCTGACCATGCAGATTGTTTCAAATGGTGCTTCAACTTGCTGCTCCTAATATTGGCGGCACAACGTTTTCCAAAATCTATGCCGAAAAGTCCCCAGCCGATTCCATGGAAAGGAAGCGAGCAGAAAGCACCAAAGTGAAGGTGTGGCGTTTGAAGGAAGCAGAAAGGGGCCACCAGTTGTCGATCTCCGCCCTCCGAAACTCAGTGTTGTTCATCAGTTCATCACTGTTCACGGACGAGTGCATTTAAGCTAATGAATGAATTCTCCCAATTCCCCATCAAAGCACCGTTGAGCAATTTGAAGAACGATTAGAAAAGACTGCGAGCTCTCTTATACAATAAACATTACAGAATCAGAAATTTACCACTGGAAAGTACCGTTGTTCTTGCAGTCTATCACGATTCATGAACCCAAACATTGCAAGATTAAGGTCAATAAACAAACGGCCAAACAGAGCGGTGTTTTTTTGTTCCAAATTCTATATTCGATTTTTTCGTCATTGACAATAAAATGAGGTCGATTTTAATCAGATTATCACTGTAAAATGGATAAACGATGTTCTCGCGCACATACGAATTGAATGAGAGATTTTAGTATCATAGAGAAACACTCCTGAAATTTTCATTCAAAAGCTCGCGAAATGGATTCCGGATCCTCCGCCGGCCACAATGGTCTCTCCGTAGATGTAGGAGGACTTGGGCCCGGCCAAGAAGGTGATCACGTTGGCCATCTCCTCAACGGTGCCCGCACGTTTGGCAATCGACAAGTTCACGAATCCGTCGACCTGTGTTGACAAATGAAATCAATGTGACTTGAACCATTTTATGATCGAAACCAACGTCTTTGTTATCGCCACCGTGGCGAGGCAAGAATTCAGTTTGAATCACGCCCGGGCTTAAACGTGAGATAATGGATGTGCAAACGTTTTGGCATGCCTCACTTGATGCTGTTGACCCGGATGCCGTGTTCCTGGCCGAGCAGATTGGCCGCATCCTTGGTGTAGTGGTCCAGAGCCGCCTTGGCCATGGAGTAGTACATGTGGGGGCCCTTCACCGACATGGTGGACAGCTGGCTGCTCACGTTCACCACTGTGCCCTTGGTCTTGGCCAGGTGCGGGGTGGCCAGTCTGGTCAGCTGGATCACGGAGCGCACGTTCACGTCGAACACGTAGTCGAAGTTGTCCAGAGAGTAGCCGTCCTGCTCGCCCGGCTTTTGCCCGATTCCCGCGTTGTTCACCTTAAAAACGGCGGATCAGTTTAGATTAGGCCTTTGCGCCGACCAAAACGTCTATTTTGCCGAACGCCTTCACAGTCTTGTCGACCAGCTCTTTGGCGGTCCGCTCCTCCTGGATGGGACCGGCCACGACCACAATTTGCTTCTCCTTGAGACCGGCCTCCTTCACCAGCAGAGCCTTGGTCGCCTCCAACTTCTGCTCGGACTGGCCGTGGATGGTGACTGAGGCGCCCTGTTTGGCGAAGGCCAGTGCAGTTGCGCGGCCAATTCCGGCGCTGGATCCTGTGGCAAAATTGAGCATCTTCAGCAGGTTGAATGCATTGTTTTACGGACCAGTCACAATCACTACTTTGCCGATGAACTCCATTTAATGGTTTTTCGGAGTGAACAAATTATGGGTAGTTTGGAATTTGGATGTTTCCGTCTCCACCGACAACTGGGTCTTTCTTATATTCTCCGAAA
Source organism: Radopholus similis (assembly GCA_013357305.1). Taxonomy (NCBI): domain Eukaryota; kingdom Metazoa; phylum Nematoda; class Chromadorea; order Rhabditida; family Pratylenchidae; genus Radopholus; species Radopholus similis. The sequence continues at coordinate 4,516 of VAHH01001036.1, read as the reverse complement.
ATTGTGCCCAAACACTGTTCGGTCAGTGGAAGGGCAGAGACAGAAACCGTCGTCCCATTTTAGCAGCCCACACTTCGCACAATGTTCACAGCAGTGCCAGAAGGTTTTCAGTTTTCATGCGTAGTTTGTCGCAAAAATCAAAAACCCCGCAAAGTTGGCTTAAAAAGCCCTTGCCGGGGGAACTATTGAGCGACTTTAGCTTTGTTCCTAAAATATAAGTAATTGCGGCGTTTTCCCCTGCGCATTTGTGTCTTGTGGGAGAAAGCGGCAGAAAAGGGATTCCTGCCAGGGACCAATGTTGATAGACGGCCGATGCTTGGGAGAAGGCATTGGTTAAAAAAGCAGCAGAATGCGAACAAAGAATGATTAAATAAGTGAATACAAATGCGCACAGGGTACCTACAGATGTAAATTGTAAACGAAATTCCTTCTGTATAAATTGTTTTACTATAAATTTTAATTTATTAAACGTTTAATGCCTTTTAAAACCAAACAATAAATGTGTATGATTATATCCAGACTAACATCACTATTTAATTTGCTATTTTAAAATTTAAATTAAAATTTGGAAACAATTTCGTCGTCCAAAATAGTCGAAATGATGTTAGACTATGTATTTATTTATTGTTGTGTACACTTTGATTTTGCGTATCGAGCACAAATCTGCCGGAGATGAGCGCCTCCCTGGCCACATTGCAAATGTGTCTGAATCGGTCTGGGCCCAAGTGCCTTCCGCCGTACCAGCGACTGAAAATGCGTGAACATTTGAAACCGATTTCATTGTCAATTCATGGTTCAAACCAAAAAATTTATTAGCAAACCTGACCACGACCAGCACCTCGTTGGCGTGCATTTGGACGAGCAGCCGCAGCAGTTTAGCGCCGGCCCCGGTTTCGCCGTCGTCATCTGTGCGAAAACATTTAAGGGAATTTGAACAAGCCATTTGTGAGCCAAACCGCAGTCGTGCTGCTCAATCTCGCGCCTTTGGCCGTCCTCGCCCTGTTGCGCATTCACCAATCGCCATGCGCTGGTGTTGTGGGTTGCGCGCGCAATCTTTCCCACCTTCTTAAGCGCCGCCAACAGCAATGGGACCTGAAATGCGAATTTTTAGCACCTTTTATTGACTGCCAAAGGCAACAGAAATTTCATACAACTTGGCAGTTTTTTGTGTCTAAAATGAAAAATGGTGATTGGACAACCCTGATCCTTTGACGTGATTTTGGCCACATGCGCCTGGAAAATGCTGCGCCGGTCCTCAATGGTGGCTCCGGAGAAAAACTCGGACGGCGAATTGGGCATTTCTTCGTCGGTGATGACGTTGCTTCGCTTAAAAATTTGTTTAATTTTCAAAAGCAAAATTCAAATCTTTCTATTATTATACATCGTTCTCCAGCCCTTTTTGTGCATCTTCAGCTCGTTGCGTCCGCATCTCTGCAAAGTGATCCAGCGCCTTCTCAACCAGCGAATAGAGCACTGGTTCGCCACACAGATCTGCACAAACGGAGTCCAGCGTGGCCAGCAAGCACCGTTTTTCATCGCCGTTAACTGCAGGAGCGAAAATTTCGAGCGATGGCGACACGCTGAAATGGCCAAATGACAGAGAAAAATGAACCAACTTCAGACCGTGGATACTCGTTTGGCAGGAACACGTTCAGTTGAACACTCGGTGCGCACATAACCGACAATTGGCGCTCTGATTCCAGCCGCAATTCGGACGGAAATATCGCACAAACTGATTGAATTTCTTGTTCCACTTCTTCGGAGGAAACCAAGCAGTTCTTTCTGACGCTCATATTACAAAAATAGATAATATAGCAAGTATTTATTATTTACAACGTCTGAAATGGAAAATTAATCAGATTAGTCACTTAATACGACAGTGCGAACGGTGGTCGACAATCGCTGTTCGCATTCGCTTTGCGAACAAATTTGTCGGGCGCTTCGCGCTTGTTCCTTGTTTGTCGCTTCAGCCTTACATGCCATGTTTTTTCCTCTGATCTTGAAAGAACTGAATGCCAAATTGAAAATGTAAAATGTAAATAAAGCAGTAAGAGTAAAAGAGTTATTAAGGGTCGGCATCGTCGGCATGTCGGCAAACCTGTCAAAATAGGATTTCTGTCATGGCAAGAGAAAGGGAAATAAAAAGACAGATTTCTGCAGTGGATGCAGATTTGCTATCTTAATTGTTGCTTTTGATATTAAGATTCAAATTTCAAACAATTCCATTCACTAGGCCCTTTGATGGAGTATCCTGTTGCGCAGCAACAATTATATTTTCAACAGAGAAACGATGCCACCTGCAACCACCGATGTCGAGACATTGACCTGCTGATTCTGGACTACTTGGGAAGACACAATTGCAAACTGACTGCCGAGTGTTTTGCGGCAGAAGCCAGCATTAGTGTCGATTTGGGTGGCCAATTCGAGTTGGAAGAGGGAAATCAGTTGGAAAACGTATATGCCAAGGTAAAACACATTAATTTGCCAAATTTTCGGTTCAATAATTGCTTTTCGGTAAATTAGGTGTACTGCCAAGCTGGCCCATACATTCCGGAGTATTTTGAACAGTTTGCACTACAACTTCGCCAATTGGCAAATGAATACGTGACGCAGCTGAACAATTTGGGGGCTTTGGACTACCGAGTGTCGTTCCAACAAAATGTGCTTTACGGCAAGAAAGTGCCGTCCAGAAAGCGGAAATATGTCCGAATCAAAAAAGTGACACAGAACAACAATAACGACGACAGCGAAACTATGCCAGGGACCGATATTTCGCAACCAAGTACCAGCGATCATGTGCAATCAGATCTGGTCTCAACTACCGCAAATATACAAGAACAGGAAAACACTGGTAAGTGGTTTCAAAAATGGGCAAATTCAGTTATTCCATTAGTTGATTTGTCCAGGTGGGTGCACAAAGCGCAAACTCCGCTATGCTGCGCCGGTCTCCACCCGCGAGAGACTGAAGAGCAGTTTGCAACCGGAATACCTGGCAAGTGCGATGAACCAACACTTGCCGGTTGAAATGTTGGAGCAAACGGTTGAGAAAATATAAAATTTAAAATGTTCAATGAAAAGAACCGCCCTTTCAGATGGCCGAACATCTTCCCGAGAGCATTCTGGAGAGTGACAACTATGCAAATTACCTTCGTGATTATTTGGAGGCTTTTGATCAAGAGTTGGCCCAAGAAAATATAACGACGGCAGATCAACGGTCGAATTCCAGTGCGGATTTCACAAATGAGGTTGTTTCAAGTAGAGTGGATAATAAAAACAAAAAAACCCCAAGGACCACAACAAATTGGTGGAACGCGAATTTGTGGGACAAACAGCTGGTTCTTGCTCAATGTTTGGTAGTGCGATTGGGCAACAAGAGTGCGGAGATGGACAGATGTTGGACACTGTAGTATGTGATAATCAATTTAAATTGTATAATGTCATTATTCTATTATTTCCGGCGACGGAATCAATTTCAAATTCTCCGATTCTGGTGGGAAGCTGTGCAGCATTTCCATCAAACTCAACTGGTCTGGGCGTAATCAGTTCGGTGAAACCAGAGATTCGCGTGGTGATAGGGGAGGATGAACCGATATCCTCACCAGCAGAATGGAACCAAGCGGACGATTATGGCGGAGCAACTGAACTGCAGAAAATGAACGATAATATGGCAACTGATGAGCAAATGGAGGTACTCGACCGGGGAAGAGTCAAACTTCGTTCTACGTCTCCAATCGATGGAAACGAATGGAGCTGGGCCAACAAAGAGAATTACGATGGGCCAAAACAAGTAAGTGTCCTCGTGGAACATATTTGATGGTTTTGAATGAATTTAGCCTGATCCCGTTTCACCCAAACTCTTGTCCAAACGATGTCTAACTGCACGACCGAAACAGCGGCGACACAAGGGATTGCGTTATGCACCGAGAAAGGGAAGTTTAGAAACGGCTGCAAGATTCGCAACTCCAGCTCTGGATCACGACCCGGACCCAGCAAAAGCGATTGAAAGTACGGAAGAAGGCGGCAGCTTTATCCCTCTAGACTCTCATATTTTGAACCAGGTGTTGGATTGTGTCCATGAAAATCGCATGTGATTGAGAAACATTATTTCCCTTTTCATAATGCACCTGTATATGTATTAAAGTGGTCAAGCCAAATATTCGACATTGCTGATAAAAATTGAAAATCCACAAATCCAGTCTATTTATCAGTTTATCATCAGATCATCACTAGGTATCACTATCAGGTAGTAAATAATAGCATTATCATTCTATCAATCACTTTTTTGAATTTCGATTATCATTTATCGCACAACGCTGCCTCGCTATTTTAGTGGGGCATTAAATTTGAGAAGAGACGCGTCGCGAGCTGCGAGTTCGTTTGATATTTTTTATTTTCATATCGCATATTACTCTCGCTTCCCGTGGGTACACCCCATCCCGGCGACGGGGGACATTTTGAAGCATAACTTGGGAAAGAATAAAGCTTGTGAATTTATTTTCATTTCATTTTAAAGCCT
>VAHH01001035.1:0-15594 GCA_013357305.1 Radopholus similis | reverse complement strand
CTTTTTTCGTGCAACGCTCAAATCTTGTAAGATTAACATAGATTGTGATTTAGATTGAGATTTCGTTTCCTGCAACTCACCCAATAGATAGAAAAATTAGAAATGAACGGCAAAAGGTTCTTTTACTAGGAGAAGTCCATAGAAAAAAAGAAAAAATATTCCAATTCGCGTGTAGTGAAAAAATTGTTTTGGGAGAGGTAAAAAAAATGGCCTTTTTTTAACTCTAGGCAAATTATTAATTAAAATTTGACATCAATTTTAATTTTTAAGGTTTTTTACGCAGCAAGAAAATGGAGGATTTTTTAGGAATCGATTCAGCTCGGCGAGCTCTATCGAAAGACACCAAGATCAGCCCGATCTAATTTTTGCTTCCTAAAAAATCTCCAATTTGCTGCCTAAAAGAATCGAGGGATATCTTTAATTTGATTTAAAAAAATCTGGTTCTGCTGAGGAAATAGGGGTACATCGCAAGGCACAACTGCGCTAGCAGAGGCAGACTAGAGAACTAGTAATAATAAGTATAAATAAATCAAACATTCAGCATTCAAAGATGGATGACCACGAATTAATGATGGAAGGAGTTGAACAGGAGGATGAAGAAGAATTTGTGGAAGAACCTATGTCCGCGGAATATGACTTTGGAAATGTCAATGATCCTATCGCACTCGATGAACCGCCCAACCGGGGTTTTTAGGGCCAGCTTTAATTTCTGAACTTGTTCTTTGCAGATGTAGAGATTAAGCAGCCATCAACTGTTAACTCGGCGCGGATTGACTTGGATTCATTGGCCACTGATTACACTGACTATGCACTGATGAATCGGTTCTTTATTTTATATTAAGCGACGAAAAACTGATTGATTTAAGACTTCTGTTTATTGCGGATGTTTGTCCCCCATTGAAAGTCGATGCACTAAAAATGTTAATCAATTGGATTTTGAAGGTTTGCTACTTTTTAGTTGATGCTTTAAATTGCAACATTCAGAAGACACACAATTATCCAATGTTGCAATCTGCTTATCAGCGGGTTGAAAACGCAAAGGCGAATGGAATACCAGGTGTTGAATCCATTCCCGACATGGACAAAGGTTGGGTCGAGATTACTACTGCCAAGGCGAATAGTCGACTAGAAGCACTTCTGGCGGAATTCAAACGACAAAAAGATGAGGCTGTGAAGGTTGCGATTTGGGACATGAAGCACATATTGTTTAACATTGTTTAGGAATCAATTAGACGCGCTTTGGAGGACGTTTTTCATCAATATGTGTATATGGGTAATCTTTCAGAAGCCTTAAAGTTGTATGGACGGGGTATGCGCGAATATTGCACTGCGCCGAATCAAGTTATTCAGGTTTGAAGTTAACAATAATTTAATGCATTTTGATGTGTAATAGATGCTCATAAATTGGATAAACGTCACTGTTTATGCGGAACAATGGTCCAAATTGTTCGTTTTGCTTCCGCAAGCGGAGCGGGCAATTTCCGAAGTGATTGAAAGAGATAACACGCCAACATCGGCCACTCTAGCCAACCCTTACATCCAAATGCAGCCGGCAAACTTGAAGGGAACCAAGAATCAAAGGGAGTTGGTGCTGAGTTCAAAGGCAAAGATTCAAGCAGTTTACGGGTTGGCACATCTGCAAGATAAGGCATTCAAAGCTGCTGCCGAAAAATTCATGACGGTTTGTCGCTATGGATGATGATTAGTGCAGTAAAGATATTGGGCAGGTCGATTTGGATGTGCTGAATTATCCGCAGCTCCTTTCTGCCAGCGATGTGGCTGTTTGCGGAACCCTTTGCGCTCTGGCCACGTTCAACCGATCCGAGCTCAAGGAGCGCGTTTTGGGATCAAATCTATTCAGAAAGTCGCTCGAATCGGAGCCTAAACTAATTGAACTCCTGCAAAAGTTCTGTCGCAGTCAGTTTGGCATTTGTCTGGATATTTTGAACGACTTGCGGGATCAGGTCAAGATTCTGTTTTTAAACGTGTTAAGACACAGACATTTCAGTTGTTGCTCAACATTTACTTGGCGCCTCACATCAGCACTCTGTACTCGTCCATTCGGCAGAGCGCCATCATCCAGTACTTTGACTCGTATCTCACCGCGGACATTGGCCAAATGGCCGTCGAGTTCCGCACAAGCATCGACCAGGTTTAGCTTCGGTTTTTGATCTTTGGGCGAATAAAATGTGTTAAGATGGAGGCTGAATTGATCGCGCTGATCGAGAAAGAGTGCCTAAAGGCGAAAATTGACTCCTACAACAAAGTTCTGCACGCAAAGTTCTCGGACAATCGCACAGAGGTTTACAACCGGTGAGTGGTTGAATTGTTTCGCACGGTTTTAATCAATCAAACGCCAATTTGCAGTGTCATGCGTCTGCGTAAACGTCTTCAGCAGCGAGTGGACGCAATCCTCATTCGTGCCGCCTTGGTCAACCACCGGATCCACGAGCAGAAATAAAACATTTTGACTGAAGAGGAGTCCGATCTCGGATGGTCCTGTGGATTGTGGCTGAAACTGCCCCAATCCAAATCATATTATGATATTCCTTGTTTTGCGTCCGTATTCTTCTTTTACGGCAAAAATATCTTTGTCTTTTTACACAATTTTTGTTTTCCAAATATTCAATAATGTTTCACATACTTATTTGAATGAAAACATTCTGTGTTGTTAATCCAAATTTTAGCTAACTTTCTGGATTTTGATTTCTACTCAACAAGGAGAAGAGAGATAATAATACAGCCATGTCGCGCATCAACAACGCATCTAGCTACATTCAGGCAAGAGAGCATTGTTAATTGATGAATGAGACTGAACAGTCCAAAATTGTGGATCGGAAATGTGAAATCCTGTTTAGTGGCAAGTGATCCGCAAGAACAGCGCGTTCATCAAGCGCCAACGCGGCATTCCGAAGCAGTTCAGCACAGAACCGTTCAACATGGCCCGTGTGAACAGCATCCGCCACAACGGAATGATCAACCGGAAGGCGGTGGACGTACAGCCGGCCAAGGGCGGGAAGGGAGTCACTGTGACCATCAAGAAGAAGAGGAACTCCACCCAGCCCGCAAAGTCGACGGTGGTGACCACGCTGAGCAAGGACAGCCGTGCAGTGATCGCCTCGATCGGAAATGCGATCGGCACGTACAAGTCCTCTCAGGCGAAACTGGCCCAGCGTCGCGCGTCGCAGATCCTACGCTCACAAAAAGTGAAGGCAAAGCCGGTGGCAGCGAAGAAGGGCAAAACTGAGTAAAAGAATGAGAGATGCAAGGGGAGAACCGACTGAATGATTCCGGAGAGGAATTTTGTTGTTGTTGTTGTTGGATGAAATGTTAAGTAAATTCATTTCTCCCACGGGATTATTTCGCCGAATTAAACGAGCAAATTCGGCAGATTTAGTGACGATCCTCTGCCCAGATAATACGACAACGCACCCCATTTGGCTAATTGAATTCTGCGCCCCGCACATGTGTGGGAATTGCCCAGTACCCGCCCCAATCCCTGTGTCCGGCTACGCACATTAGCACAAAGTGACGGACCGGAATAAGGCATTGCGCTTCCTGCTCCAATTCGCCACGAACATCAAGCCAAGTCTGTGAATACTTCTCTGGAGATAGGCGACAGCCTCTGCCTGAACATCTATCCCGCTGTAATGCATTTTTGCGCCGAATGCGAGGAGTCCATCACCGACAAATTCATGCTGGTGGCACTGGATAAGACTTGGCACGAAGGATGCTTGAGGGTGATAGGCGGATCCGGGTTATGTTTGCCGTAATTTCCACTTTCTTTCACAAAGTGCGTTTGCTGTCGTTGTCGGCTGGCTGAGCAAGGAAGCCATTTATACCATCGGGCTGGGCTGATACTTTGTGCGCGGGACTGTAAGGGAATTGAGCGGTATTTGCTTGTTGTCTCGTTCCCGTTGAAGATGTCCGTCTCTACGGTCTGTCCGGGTCCTGTCATCTTTGTTCTAGCCGAATCGCCCCAGACGAGTGGATGATGAGCGCCCCTTTCAGAGGCGAGAAAGTTCTCTTCCACCTGGTGACTGCCTTTGGGGCGTACGAGAGCAAACTGAATTAAGGAGAGGAAAATGGAGTCCCCCCGGGAACATAGGAATGACGAACACTTTTGCAGGAGTGCTTTGCATGCGCAAAATGCAATGGAAGGTATGCTCCCTTCAAAAATGATTGCCTCGTGATCTTCTCCCACAATCCCCAGATTCTGCGTTGGCGATCCATTTTTGCTCACAGCAGAGGGAAGAGTGCTTTGCCAAAGGCATTTTGATTAGGAAACGAGAAGAAAAGAACAAATTGCACCGGGCATCCACTCGAACAAGAATGTTTTGACGGTCAGATGTTTAATCAGAAATAAATCGATCTCTCCCGACAAACTGTGTTTAAAAATGTATCAGGTATCACAAAGGAACCAAAGGAGGAAATTATTCATCGGAACAAATTCAATAGAATAGGTTGTCCGCTGAGAAATCGTTCAGTTGTGGCTTGAGGCAGTAACACTCCAACAGTTTCAGCAGGGTCGGGACAAGTCTTTTGCGCATTTGCGGGGAGTTGAAGATGTACACGTAGAAGAGAATGGCGTGGTGAGTGTAAAGGAGTACGTGGGCAGCGAAGGTGAGCCGTTGCATCAAATCGGTCTGGAAATATGGGTTCACTTCTGGTAGCATCATTCGGTGGATTGACCTGTTCCGAAATGGCGAAAAACTGGATGCCAATTCGGTACGCATAATTCGGCAAGTTGAGCGTGATGAACACCGTCGTGATCACGAGCAGACTGCGCGTCAATTCTGTAAATGTTGGTGTATGGTCGAAAGGACAAGTTTGCTGCTTGACTCACGCAGATCTGTGTAGCGGAGACTGTGTCTCTTCAAACGCTGGGCCGCCTCCTGCAGGTCAAGTCGCTTCGCAGCAATGGTCGACAGACCCTCTTTGGAGGAGCCCATCCGGCAAAGTGTGGCCCTTAGAAGTCATCAGTGACATTTGTCATTTCCTCGTTTTTCTCCATGACAACCCAGCCACATATCCAATTAAGGGTTTGTTTGTAAAAGGGCAGCATTTGAGGTTACATATCCAATTAAGGGTTTTTTTGTAAAAGGGCAGCATTTGAGGTTACATATCCAATTAAGGGTTTTTTTGTAAAAGGGCAGCATTTGAGGTTTCCCCTTTTATTTTCCTGTCGTTCTCACTTCGAAATCTTCACCGACTTTACGGTGTGCGCGTGCGTCGGTCCGGTGGAGTAGACGGTATCCGCCATGTTGAAGGAGACGGTCGGCGAAGAGGGGATCTTTTTGAGGTGGGCACGCAGCCTCAGGATGACGAACACATTGGAAAAGATGATGATCAGCGAGGGCAGAATCATGCAGAAAATGGTCTCAAGCAGTGAAAAGGACTGCAAGAAGGAGAGACGGCGGAATTATACAACAATTGCTGTGACTAAACAAACGTGGTATATGTTCTCGTAGTCGGCCTGAAGTACGCAAATAAAAATGATTGAGATTGTTGCCTCGTGCTCACATTGATGTCGCATCCGCCGCCGTACTCGTTGGTCTCCGCCACGAACAAGATCCACAGATTGGCTAGTCCGCTGAGCACGAGCAGTGAGAGAACGTGGCGCTTGGAGTTGACCAATGAGCGGCGGCAGTTCACCCGATAGAGCAGTGTGAGCCGCTCAAAGCCGACGAGTACAATCAGCCAGACGCTGGCAAAGTCGCAGAAGTGTGCTGAAGAATCAATTGATTGGAGGTGATAAACGACTCTCCAAGGTTCACCGAGAAACGTGGCACATTTGCAGATCAGCGTGGAGTGCTGCTCACTCTGATCCGTGATGAAGCCCTCCTCCACCCAGAAGGAGAGCAGTGAGAGCAGGAACAGCGAGGACATCAGCGATAGCGTGAGCAAGTATATGCTGGACGGCAGTTTCTTCAGGATGCGGTTGGACCGAATCAAAATGAACACCATGCAGTTGCTGCAGCAAACGGTGAATAAATTGGAAATCAACAGCGGTGTACACTTACCCGGTCAGACCAACAACACAGCATAGGGGCATGTAGGAGAGGTAACTAAATACGTAAATACTAGCACAGGTGCAAGCATTTGACTCTGGGGAACCCACAGAATTGAGACCAGACTTTGCTCTTCCTCCATCATCTGATACTGCTGCTGCGTTCGTTCGGTCGCAGTCAGGGACTGGTCAAAATTAGTGGTTTGGGTTGGCGCCAACTGATGCTGCAGATTGGCGTCGACTGCCGCACTCGCAATGCTAGATGTTGGCATATTGGCGCGTCGGGCTGCCCAGCTTCAAAAGACAGGATTAGTGGTTGGGAGTGCGCGTGATGGCGGGAATTAGTGGCGGATAAGCGGCGTTACGAAGGCACACCAGCAAATGGGCTGTAATGGACGTCTGTGCCACCCCTGAGGGGCTTCTCTCTGGCCGATTGGCGGTTTCCCGGCGGCCGGAAATGCGCGAGAGCGAGGCAAGTTGGCTCTGATGGGCAGGTGGGCGAGTGGCGTTGAGGAATAAAAAGTGGGCTGGGCGGCAGAGTGCCGGACAAAGAGCAATTGATATAATCATAATTGGCTGTTCTCCCCACAGACGCAATGCGCCAATGTGTGCTGCTTCCTCTTCTGTCCCATCATTTTCCGTCACCACAATCCTTCTGCACCGCCAACGTTCTTTTTTCCCGTGCACCCATTCATTCCCCTGTAAGTTTTCGGGACAGCCCTTTCCTTCCAGACCAATGCCTCAGAGCACTTTTCCTTCCGGATTAAGCGGCGAATGTTTGCGAAAAAGAAACAGAGAGGGCAGCAGGTGGTGAGAGGGATTGATGCGGACTGAAAAAGTAATGTAAAACAAAGTAAGTCCGTCTTTTTGTCGCTCTTTGCTTGCGTGACAATGGCGACGAATGGAAACATAATTCCGCGGGGATCCGGCGGCCAAATTGGCACATTTCGCATTGCACCACACACAACAATTTTTCGCTTATTGCAATTGAGAAACAGGGGAAGAGAGGGGATATGGGGCCTATCGTGGTTGCGCGGGAGGAAAAAGGAAAAGGCCAATTGCGAAAAAGGGAAATGAAGACGGCGGCAAATGTGGGGTTGGGCGGGAAGAAGAGGCGATGATGACGCCGAAGGGCGCTCACATTGAGAGTTTGGCCGCAATTGGGAAAATTTGCCAGCCAGCCATTTTTCATCGACTGCCCACAAATTGATTGGCACCAACGCAAAACTTTTTTCTTTGGCATTTGCATATTTAAATATTTCGCCTAGCCTCATCTGTGCGGAATCAATTTTTTCCAAAGTGCTGGCCCAATTGCTCTGGCGCAAAATTTCCTTGCTCCGTGATAATACGCGTGATCAGCTCCGCGGGGGTGACGTCGAATGCTGGGTTCCAGACGGGACAGTCGGACGGGGTGTTCGCCATTCCTTCACGAACCCGATCTCATTCGTTTGGTTTCCTCTGCCTCTGCTCACCATTCCATTGCGTCAACTCCGCGGCTGGCCGTTCCTCCACCCGAATGCCACTCCCGTCCGCCAACCGTGCATTCACCGACGCGATTGGCGTCACCACAAAGAAGGGAATGCGGTGGTGGTGGGCGAGCACAGCAAGGGAATAGGTGCCTATCTTGTTGGCCGTGTCCCCGTTCAAAGCCACTTGGTCGGCGCCGACCAGCACGACATCCACACCGAAATGACGCATTGCAGAAGTAGCCTTGGGAAAGAATCGCTTTATTAATTACATAGATGAGCCTGTCTAGCGAAATATAGGTCGGACTTAGCCGTTTTTATGAGCCCTAGAAAACATTTTACTAACAGCGCTGTCGACGATTAGCCGGAATGGAATGCCGCCCTGTTGTAATTCGACCGCTGTGAGTCGAGAGCCTTGGTTGTATGGACGTGTCTCCAACGCAATGGCCAACTCTAGTCTGCCGTGCCGATGCAGCATCAGAATGGCACCTAACGCTGTGCCAAACGAAGAAGTGGCCAGCTGACCCGTGTTGCAAATGGTCATCACCACAAGTTTCTGTCGCTTCCCGTACTCCAGAATGCACGTAACGGCGTTACGAAGAAGTGCGTCATTTTCGTTTCGCTCGTTTGCCTGCCAATCCAGCACAAACTGTTTGATTCGTTGCTTCAGATTGGGAATGTTCATTCCCTTTTCATCCTTAATGTTTTGAATGTGTTTTCGAAGTTCGCCTATCGCGTTCGCCAGGTTGATAGCCGTGGGACGTGCGCTCAGCAAATAGACACATTTTTGCTCAAGTTGCGCAATGAATTCGACCAAAGTAACTGAACCCTCGGTTGTTGAGTGCAGATCCACCAACAGCGACAGCATTCCAACTGTAGCGATTAGTGGAGCGCCTCGCACCTGCGAATATAAAGTGAAATGGTGTATGTGTGAAGTGCAATAGGTAGCACTTTCATTTCTTTGATCGCGTCGAATCCATCTTGCATAGACTGGACCTGCACATACTCCATTCTCAAGGGAAGAAATCGCTGGTCTAATACCTTCGTTGAGGAAAGCGGCAGTACGAAAATTAGTGGCCAAGCACATACCGAAAGACTGCATCGTTCGGCATCAAAAACGTGCGATTTTAGCGGAAGTGCTTCATTCGCAACAGATTTCCATCTGTCGTCTAATTTTGCGGACACTTTATTTGTCGTGTTTTCCATTTTCAAAAATAGATCGAAAATGCAAGAGATTATTCCCAAGGTATAGGTAATAAGGTAATAACTAATAATTGTTTGCTCAATGACTTCTCTTATCTGGTTTTTGCAAATAGACAATTGGTAATCGATCTGAGAAATAATAGTGTGACATACGCATATGTAATAGAAGTGAATCGGACGGTTAAAATTTTACCCTTTTTCAAACGAAAATTTGAAGATTTGAACGAAAAAATTGGTCCGAAAAATATGGAATTGTTGAGTGCAAATGGAGATAGTAATAATAATAAATAATAATAAGTTTTCTATTTTCTGAGTATCCAATCAAGCATTGGCGGCTTCGCACGCATCGATCCAATCTGAGTAGACGTCGATCGGCTCCGACAACGAATTGATAGTCGTTTGAAAGTCCTCCATGCACACACGGCACTGTATAAATCCAACATTCCGCTCACGATCCCTTAGAAAAATTGTAGATCCGTTATTTATATCGTCGTCATTCATCAAAATCAGAGCAAAAATAAAAAATTTAAATTCAATGTGACTTACATCTTCACCTCGCACACTTTCTCGTGGTTACAAAATGGGCAATTGAACTGTGTTTCCAGAGGCTCGGTCGCCTTTGTTTTGGCTGGCGCTTTCCTCTTGGACTTCTTCTTTGCCATTGCTTAACTTATCATGGAAGGTATTTGGTGTTCTGTTAGAATACCTATGATATTTGATATGTAATTGAAATGATTAATGTAACCTGTAAAATAATAAAAATAAACACAAGCATATACGATTAATCGAAAAAACCTATAAGAAACAAAATTATCTGCTCTCCACTTTCCCCAATCCCTAAATTCTGGATTTCTGCAGTTCCGTTTCTTTTCCAATTTCCATTCTTTATCATAAAATCTAATATAGTTCGCCAACTTTTTGGAATAGCGCGTTTATTGATTACATTTTCCCATGTTCTTTCTCTTTTCTTTTTCTTCCTCATCTCCCTTCACTTCAATTTTGTTTGACTTAAGCTCAAGGCTCAACTCAAATCAAATCGGGTTTAAACGTAAAGGGTTTTATTTCATTTCATTTTCCATGAACTTAAACTGGATTTGAATTTCGGATCGATCGGATGATGAGCATTGTTGAACAACACTTATTCTACCATTTTTATTGTTATGTACCTTTCCATTATTCAGAAGAAACTATTTTAAATTTATGGCCAATAAGGACGAGCCCGAGGCAATCGAAGCCTCAAATAACAAGGAAGAGACAACGTCAACTTCGTTTGCAAACGGAGGGACGATTCATAAATGTCTGTCAGAGAATGAGAGGATTTCCGACGATGCGAGTTCGCATGTTTCAAAATCAAGCAGATCTGCAGTCAGTCTGAACACAAATTCCACAAAAGTGAGTTATCGGGAATAGAGACAGTTAAACCATTTACAACATAAAAACCAAATTTTAAGGTATATTACCATATCGATGATGAGCCAACCCCGTATTGCACAGAAGTGCCTGTTCCATTTGATCGAATAACATTGGGTCAGAATTCTGACAGCATTTGAGCTCGATTTATTATTTTACCCAAAGATTCCCTGGTTCTTTCAGCTGATTTCAAAGCGGTGCTCAATCGTACAAACTTCAAATTTTACTGCAAAGCTAATGATCCTGAAGTAGGCGGGTAATGGTTTTGATATTTTTGGCGATTTTGATTTATTTTTCAGAGAAGTAAAAGCCGAAATTCGGGACGATTCGCAGCCCCTCTGCAAATCGTCAAATGGCCAATTTGAATTGTTTCTGCTCACTGCTGAAGGATCCAGTCATTCCGATGGCACATCTTCAATCAGCTTGTCCAAGCGCGCCGCAGTTAAAAGACTGGTGAGTTCCCACTAAAATTCATTGTAGTCAGCTTTGAATTCTAATTTCGAGAGTGTTTGGGTGGGATATTTTCAAATTGACTCCATTTAATTTTGAAAAATGAACCCCAATTAGTTTTTTATTTTCACTCCAGGTTCCCGCTCCAGCTCCTCTTTACCCCGTCTCGAATAATCAGTTCAAGCCCCACTACCATCTTGAACATCGCTTTGGAGCAGGTATAGTAGCTACACAATTCATTACGGTTATTTTTCAAATTGACCAGATATCTCTAATTGAATATCTAAAAAAGCCGCTCCCACTCTTTTTTATCCAAACGCCGGTCATTTGTTGCTCCCTCCCTTGCCCCTTTTGCTAATGCTGGTCGCTAGACTAAAGTACCAGATGACGTATAATAAATCACCAACTGGTCTCTCACCTTCCTCTCTTCCGAGGTGAGAACTAAGGATGGATGTTTCCCTCCCTTCTTTGTGCTTCCCTCAACCGATATATTTATGTGCTTTCACACCTCATATGCTAGTCCGAGTACATAATTCGATGTCCAACCTTGCAACAATATTTGACTTTATTCACTTAAACTTCACTTGTTGTTGTTGTTGTTCTTGTTGTCAAAACCATTCACCCACTGATGATCTCAAATCGAGTTACGACGCCGAAATTCAACGTTCCGAATCAAAAACGCCAACCAAAATATGTTTCATTCTCGACGAGACAAAAAAGACAACAATTGACGCAATCGCCCAGACATCACTTACATACGCCAAAATGTGCCATTTCCGTCATGAACGTGTCGCGGACGAAAGCTACGGACCGTCAACGTCGAACTTTACCGAGACCGAGAGTACGGAAACGAGTTCGCCCGTCTTTATGCCGTCCTGGAGACGAACCCGTGCAAAGTTCTTTCAGCAACATCGTCACTTTCGCACGCACCATCCTCGTCGAATCTATGCATTGCGACGGCACAGAGACGAACGATCAATGGTTTCCCATTACGACAATTGGAAATCCACCAGCGGATCGACTGCTTCGCCCTCCACTTCGCCTGGCCCACTTATGAAGTTCAACTGTCGAAACCTTCTTTCTATCGACGAGTCCACTGAAATTTGGGGAGCACCAGCGCGACCACCAAGGGCCAAAGAGCTCAGTCGAGTGCCGTTCTCCGCAATACGACCATTGCGCAAGACACTTTCCACACTACGCGCCACCAAAATCCAATTATCGCCGCTCAGCGAGGAAGACACTATTGGGCCACTTGACCCAAAAGTCGCCACCAGCGAAGGGGCCATCGTTTGCCCTTTGGGCAAGCACTTTGATGAAATGGGGGCAAGGGGAAATCGGCTGCACTTTTCAGATGAATCAATCCCAACAACAGATCCCCATAACAAAATTGTTGGGCTCCAGAACAGAAACTCGCATCTATCTTTGACCAGCAACCTTAGTTCTGATGCTTCCTTTTATCTGCTTGGCAATTGCTCTTTGATTTGAATTAATGTGTTTTTTCTTTAGGACACCGCCGGAAACCATTCGAAGATTCGACCATTTACACGACTGAAACCGAAGGGCGCGGAATGTTCTCTGACGATGAATCGCGGTAGGCATAGTAGTTTTACGCATGAACATGGCTCGCAAGCAAAATTCGCCCTCAATCTCATTCAAAAATCCATGTGTCCCTCTCTCGCCATCCCCTGGAGGAGGGCAGAATGACAGATTGGTTTGGCGCCGCAGAAGAGCAAACAGGCCATCGGTCGTCGAGGGATGGGGAAGGACCCTCGCCCCTCCCATTTGTGTAAGATTAGGTATGCCCATAGGACCGGCCATCTTTCGCCCTTTGCCGGCACAACATAATCGCCCTTTTCACTCGTCCGTCGCGTTTTCAAAACAAATATTATATAGCAGAAAAAGCCGCTTTGCTCTACTTCCATCTCCACCTTTGTGTCGCATTGTGTGAGATCCCTGTTGCCGATAATCGTAGAAATGAGTGGCTACTATTCGGACAACGACGAGTGCGAGGGGGATGACGAGGACGAGAGGCGGGCCGCAGTCGGTCGCCACAGGCGAAAGATTATCGCGGGGAAATTCAACAGGGACACGGACGACGGCACCAGCAGCGGAGCCGCTTTCTCTAGCTCAAACAATCTTTGGTTTCTCACCCATCGCATTGCCAAATCGGACTTGGAGTTAGCACTTAAATTCTGTTTAATAATTTCAAACGGCAAATCCCCAAATCCATTGCATATCCAATCCAAATTTTCGTGTTCAGTGTTTCCACCTCCACCGACAACATCACTTCCGTTTCGCGACAACACTACAACATGTACCGGAGGCGGCGACGCCAGTTTCATCGCAATCCCAAACGCCAGCTGTCGCGTGCCTCTTCCCTCTCGTCAATGACCGAAACCTCAATGGCCTTGGAAGTGATAACTGTAACGCTGAACATGGACACGGTCAATTTTCTGGGCATTTCCATCGTTGGCCAGTCATGTTCGCGTGGCGATAATGGCATCTACGTGGTGGGGGATTCATTTGGAACTTTCTTTCAATCCTCTTGCATACAGGCAAATGTGATGCCCGGGGGTGCAGTTGCGCTGGACGGTCGGATTGAGCCTGGGGATATGATTTTGCAAGTGAACGAGATCTCATTCGAGAACTTCAAAAATGACCAAGCCGTCGAGGTCCTCAAGAGGGTTGTCAACACTCGAGGGTATTTTTACAGATTCGGGTCAAACATTCAGACAATTTCCATTGCAGACCGATAAAGTTGACCGTTGCGAAAAGTTTTGACGCAGGACGTGCGAATTATTTTTCGGTTCCGCTTCGCGAGCCAGTCCGACCGATCGACACACATGCCTGGGTGCAGCACACAAACGCCATTCGGGGCGTGACCAGCACACTGGTCAACGCAATGAACGCCATCCCGGAAGGTGGGTTTTGAAATCGGTTGTTTATATTGAAAGCACCGCTCAGGCTCAGAAGGCGCACCCACCCCAATCCCCGGCCAATACCCACCGCAAAAGGGTCCATCTGCTCCGGCGTACACATTTTCTGCGCAAAATCAACAGCGGCCGGCCAGTAGCAGCACCACCGGAACGTCAAATGGTTCCGGCGGAGCGCCGCAAACAATTGTGGGTCCTGGCGGCGTCCTTCTGGCAATGCAACCGCGACTCAGTATACACGGCGACAAAAGGAAAGTGATGCATGCAATGGCACTGCCAAATTCTGGACTGGACATTCGGGACAGAACGTGGCTCAAGATTCCCATTCCCATGTCGTTCTTAGGTAGCGCCTGACTTCGATTTATCAGTCGATTCTCACCCGATTTTGAAACAGGAAGTGCGTTGATCGACTGGCTGATGGAGAATGTGGATGGGCTCAGAGATCGAAAGGAAGCCAAGAAATACGCTGCGGATCTGCTCAAGGCCAGACTGATAGCGCACGTCGTGAACAAGTCCACATTCACGGAGCAATGCTACTACATTTTTGGCGAGGACTGTTCCGGTTATTCTGCAGCCGCTCTATCTCAGGGGTTATTTTTGCCCATTTTCAGATTTAGCCTGCTTAAGAACAGCGGCAAATGGCGAAAATGTGGTAAATGTGCAACAACAACTCCAACAAATGAATATGGGAGTTGGTTCCGGAATGGCCCATCCAAATCGTGCGCAAATGCCCTACCAAGGAAATTTCGGAGTAAGCGGAGCCTCAATGGTTGGTTTGTTTGATGTTAACATACCTATAGCTGAAAATTCCAGATCAGCGAGTACGCCTCGATGCCGCCCATCTCCCCGTATCCAGCGGTCAATCTTGCGCAAATCAACTACCAGAGCCACCAACGGCAACCATCGCAACAGATCTACGGGAGTGGGAATCATCTGCAAAGAGTAGTCGTTCCGGAGCAGTTTGGCACAACCAGTCAGGCGAGCAACAATTCCAACGAAGAATCGAGTGGCTCCGAACAGCGGAGAAAGTTTGTTTCCCCAATTTTACTCTTGCATAGCGCCGCATTTTGTAGGGCCATTTTGCCCCCAGCACCTTCGCTCACCTCCATTGTGCCGTCAAATCCCGCATTTCCCCACCAACAACAATATATGCCAAACCACCAGCAGCAACAACAATATTCAGGCCAAAACATGCAATCGCTTTTACCCAGTGTAGCGCCACCGACTCCAAAGGGCGAAAGTGACCATTCGCATCCGAATAGAACCCAAACAGGAGCGGTAGGAAACACTCCGGCACGGATACGACTTTCGGAAAATTTCCCCGAAGTATTTGTGGAACATTTTTGATCTTTTTCCATGCCAATGTGCTTAATAAAATTGGTGCTAATCAATATATGGAATTTATTATATCAATTTTCTTTTCATGTAGTAATCTCCCAAAACGTCATTGACTCAATCAATTGGCCAACATTATCAACAATTGCCACAATCGGAATCGTTTACTGTGCTTTATTTTATTGGACAACTTACATATACTTTGTGTGCTTCCAGGCGATATTTATTTTTATTGGATAAAGTTGCTTTTTAGCCTATGAGTAATTATTAGAGTTTTCGCGCATCTGCTACTGGTAGAAATTCGGATAAGATTATTCGCTACCAAAACTGGTATAAAAAGCTACCAATTTTTGCATCAATATTTCAATGTCATAAGTCATAACTTTGTCCGTTATCGAAACGCTTCGAAAAATACTACGTACTGTTGGATTTGAAAGAGGTCTATTGAGTTAAGTTTTACACCACTTTGGTTTTGTTTTGGTAGCGAATTAAAATTAAAATACTAGTCTTTAGTCTTTAACTCTCAAGTCTCAAGTACCTACTATATAAATTTACAAATACATACTAGAGGTCGGAGTAACCGGGTTTTCCGTATTACGGCTTTTTTACGGTACGGCTTAATATACCGTTACGGCTTTTTACGGTTGGAAAAAATTTCCGCCGTTTTACGGCCGTATTACGGCTCCATTACGGCATGCCGTTACCGCACACGCCCATCCCGGCGACGGCCATCCCGGCGACGAGAGTCATAACTCCGGAAAGAATGGACCTAGCGACTTGCTATTTA
>VAHH01001034.1:0-15594 GCA_013357305.1 Radopholus similis | reverse complement strand
AAGGTTGAAATATACAACGGCCCCCCTCTAATAGAACGGCCCCCTCCAATAGAACGGCCCTCTAGAGGCAGGTTGAAAAATAGAACGGCCGGCCCTTCAATTAGAGGATTTACGGTATGTAAATAGCCAAGATTTGGAAAGTGTGCGAAAAAGTTAATAATTTACCGCTCTCCCAAATGCGTTTGCTCCAGAATGAGTGCGCTCAACAGCGTAAAATGGTTGGGGCCCGCGTCCAGCACTGGCGTCATCAATTCATTCTGTACGCCAAAATGAATTGTTATTCATTTTATTTTTGATTTATTACATATAAATTACCCCAAAAATGTACTCGCTGAGGTGCATTTTTTCGACGCTGTCCGCCTCAATGCCCCCAATGGATGGACAAGAAAAATGATGGCGTGCGAACATCTTAAATTAAATGATTAAATTTCAAAATTTGATTTTTTAAATGTTTTATGTTTACCGTTGCTTGATCTGCAAAGTCCATGAAGTGCACAATTCTTTGCACAACACTCCCATTTCGCAGTTGCCAATCAATTGAACGCGAAGGTGGTGCCGAAGCGACACTTTTCGGCGGCGCAATGATCATGCCGAAGCCATGAAAAATAATGGAAAAAGATCACGCTTAAGCTAAGTTTGCATGGGTTTTAGCTAAAATAGCCCTTTGGCCAGATGTTAGGCTTGGATTTTATTTCGGGCTTAAATTTATTGACAAAAAATGGTGTTTTAGCGAAATAATTTAATTTTGGGCAAAGTTTGAGTTTGTTTAGTTAAAGCTTAATCGTCTACGTCACTACATATAAGCAGAATGTCTGGCCAAGTAGAGGCTATGGGAATTTTGGTCTTTTGTGGAACTTGCGGCTGAAAAATTTTTTTGCGAAAAGGGCCAAGTTATGAAATGGCCAACTCTCATGGCTTGCAACCCCAGTATGGATTGAAGTTTTATTCTGGGGATGGAAAGCGATGTGCCAGTTCCACTCTTTTTGCATTTTTCTTTTCCACCAATTTTGGCACTTTTCTAAAAAATTGGCATTTTGACAAATTCAAAGACGGATCGGGCCACTTTGGAGGCGCCGGCGCATTTCGGCGCCAGATTTTTTATCTCTCTAGCCGAGCCATTTCAAACAATGATCTTGATATCATTTGATAGCTAATACTTAGGGCTATCTGATAAAAAAGATGTGGACTCGATTGATCAAGCCATTCCAAAGTTATGGCCAAAAAACTTACCAAATTTGACCAAAAAATGGCCAAGTTCATTCAAAAAATCATAGCTCAACAATGGATCAACCAAATTGAATCAACTCTTTTGCGCATAAATAGTCCACATTCTTGGCTGTCGAATGAGCCCATGATCATTGCCTAATTCTGAGTGATCACCGAGATATGCCCACAAATGTTTCGCTGGCGCCGAGATGGCAACGCCGAAATGACCTATACCCTCTCAAAGAAGTACCAAGGCGTGTAGAATTTCGTGCCGGAACAAGTCAGCGCCTCCGTTGTAGCTGGGCCAGCGCTTGTTCCGCGTGCAAATCACCAGTTTGCCCAGCAAAGGTCTCTTCCAGAACGGGGGAACAAGGCAAGGCGCTGCGGCAGCCAACAAATCTGTTGCAGTGGAAGCACACACAGAGGCCAGATCCATCTGAAATATTTGAGACTAAAATGACAAATGAGCTTAGGAGCTTAGACCTTTGAATGTACTTAATAAAACAAAATAAATTTTATAATTAATTATAATTACTCTTACAAATAAAAATTTTTATTTTTATAAAAATATAAAAACTGCCAAAAATTGAAATTTTCTTAAAAATTACAAAGAAATGGTTTTCGGTTCACTTCAATTCGCCTACTTGGATGAAAAGATGGAAATTGAAGACGTGTGAATCCAGAGTCAATTCTATCGCCGAAAGTTTTTTGGCAGTGCATTCAGCCAACTTGTCTCGCAAAAGGAAGCCATCCAAGTGGCCCATTGATTCCACACGAACAGCGGAACGCATTCGCTCAATTGCGGAGAACAAAAAATTCTGAAAATAAAAATGAATTTAAAATAATTTTTTTAATGATTGTGCTAATTTAAATTTGAAGAATTTATAAAAATGAATTTAAAATAATTTTTTTAATGATTATTTGCTAATTTAAATTTGAAGAATTTATAAAAATGAATTTAAAATATTTTTAAAAATTGTTTGCTAATTTAAATTAGAAGAATTTGATCTGTTTTTAAAGCGGAAATGCCAACAAATTCTGACCATGATTTTAGGCGATGGCACATTTTCTGTTGTTGGACCGTCCGCGAAAATAAGGCCCACATTTAGGGGCTCCCATTCTTCGATGGAGTAGCCAAATTGCGCCGCGAAAAATATTCCAAATAAAATTTTTGACGACAAAATTGATTGCATTGAAAATGTGCGAAAATGAGTGACAAAGGAAATGCTTCAATTTAATAATGACGCAGATTCGAGCGCTGGCTGATTCATTGAAACATTTGTTTTAAGCAAAAAAGCGGCAAAATTTGCGGAAATGGATTTTCCAAACAAAAATATTAGTGTGAAAAACCAAATTTAATGAATTTTTATTTTCAATTCTGCACGAGTCAGCCCCACTTCCTCTCAGCCTTTGGAACCAGAGGCCTTGCAAGGAACAAAGTTTGATTGAATAATTTAAAATTCAAATTTATTTATTTTTATTTCATTTTATTTGTTGTTTAGGGATTAAATTTTGTGAAATCGAATAATACAAAAATGAGCAAGAATCGCTTATTTGCTTCACTCCAATGACTTCGGGTCTATGCCTTGACAATGATGCAGAGTTGTTGGCCGCCTTCGTCCATGCAGCAGCGCAGCGACTCCCGCTCCATGCGGCACACAAAATAGACGCGTTCCACGAAATTGCGCAGCACCTGATGGGATGAAACACAACTCGAAAGGATGAAGGTAACAAAAATAGATTCTATGCATCATTAGAAAGTTCAAACTTCAAGCAACTGTCCCATTGAGATTTGAGGGCAGCCAAGTTGTGACCAATTAAAGCTCAAATTTGAATTCAACGACTTTTGCAGTTTTAACTGGGCCAAAAGTTGTTTTCAACGACTTTTGCAGTTTAAATGGGCAAAAAGTTGTTTTCAACGACTTTTGCAGTTTTAACTGGGCCAAAAGTTGTTTTCAACGACTTTTGCAGTTTTAACTGGGCAAAAAGTTGTTCTTAATAAATTCGTTTTTTGATGGTTTTGAAGCTCATTTTAAGCTCTATGCAATGACATATCTAGATCACTCTTTTCCAGCTGACATCCATTCCAAAGCGATGGCTTTATAAATTGTTTGTGAATGAAATGTTGTGCGGTTCGCACCTGTTTGCCGGTTGGGGTGTGTGCACACTTTTCGCCTTGGACCACCATCTCGCTGGGGTGGAGCTCCAACCGCAGCTCGTCCGGCTGGAAGCCGGCGCAGTCAATCGTGTAAACAAAATCGTCGGGCCCAATCGCACCTGGCAACGGCTCTAACGCCAACTCTTGCATTTTTGATTGGGCAAATGTGAATGTCGAAGCTATAAAAAGCTGGGAATTTTCAAACGAAAATTTACAAAAAGGCCGTTTATAGTTTTAAAAATCATAAAATTTAGTAAAAATGAAAATTGAGATAATTGAACTACATAAATGGTAAAATGGCAAATTAAAACTGAAGAATGAGGCGCGAATAGTTCAGCCTTTTTAATGTGATTGCGACGAAAGAATGAATCAAATTAATTATTCCCAATTCCCACGATCACGAGTCATTGGAGACTGGCGTCGATTTGATTGGGTGTGACCCGTGACGCGGCCGCCCCGAAAATTGTTGGCCGCCTCCACCCCATCATGTGAGCACACCGCGATCGGCGTCACCGGAAATTGAATGCGCACTTGTGTGTAACATTTTTTGTCTTTGTCTTTATCGCCAATTGGCTGGCAATTGAATCTCAAAAAAGCCTTCGTCTAAATGACTTTTGCTGTCTGCTTTCTGTTCGGTGGAATTTGTTTTTTACTACCTTTTCTAAGATGTGACTAAAGGGATCAAATGTGTATCCGTTCTTTGGATAGCGAACATGAGACCAATCGACCACACAGAACACACAAAGAGACTGTCTGAATCCGTGTGGACTACCATAACCACGCAAAAATTAGGTAATAATCGACGTCAACCTGCAATGTGGAACAGCAGCAGTTGTCGTGCTGTCCAACCGACATTGTGCCCGGAAAGAGCGCCAAGCAAATGACACAAGGCAACAGGTGCATTTTGGCGCCAATCAACCAAACTCCCACTCACTTATGCCTCGCAATGTGCAAACGGTTAATAAATGTAAAAATGAAAACTGCTCGCCAACAACTCTCATAAGATTGGTTGTAGGGCTGAACAATAAGCAGAAATAACTTTCCAAAATGCTTCATTGTACCGCTTGAACTAGACGACCCCACAATTGCATGACATTCGGTCAATTGAATCACGTTTAGCAATCAATTATCTCTCCCTTACAGCTTGTCCACTCTCATGGATTTGCCGTTCTTCCATCCCACCGAGTTCAAGCAGTACTTCCTGGACGGATGCATTGGCTTCAACATCAGTGCCATACCGCTGGGTGCGCGTCAGGATCTGCCAACGGCCAGAATCAACATCATTCTGTGCACTGTTTATTACGTGAGTTTTGATAAGTCCTGATCCATTTGGTGATCAGGAATGATCTTCTGATCATTAACAATAAGGAAAATGTATCTATTTTTCGATTTCTTTTCGAACCAATTACATATTTCTGCCTAAAGATCCTGTACGTGCCCTGTCTGATGGGCATGTGGCGCATGCGTGACATCACCTGCTACAAATTGCTGCTCCACGTTTGCTGCGTGAACTGCTCCTACATGTGGGCCATCGCCTATTTGCGTGCTTACTTCTACATTGTTGGCGCCATGTACTGTCAGAACCCTGTGTTCATGTACTTCTTGGGACTCTTCGTAAAAAGTAATTTAACTGATTTTGATCAGCTCAAGTTTCTGGTTGCACTGGATAGTCGTCGGTTCATTTTTCCTCGTTTGATCGTGCACCCATTTCAGCAATGCTAATCTACGAGAATGTGGCACAGCTGGTCATTTCGTTCAATCGTTGTCTGGTGATCATTTCGCCCAAGTGGGAGACGGCTCTCTTCGGGAGCAACAAACGCATCTGGTGTTGGCTGCTGATGCCCTTTCTGAGCGCAGCCGTCTTTTTTGTGTGTGGCCATGCCATTCCGTTTGTCTCGGCTGCCTACGGTTTCGCCTCGGATCCGTTCACCGGACAACCAAACGACCGGCCAACCTATGTGAGTAATCCACTAATCAGTAATCAATAATCATAGTCAAAGTCATCAGCTCAAAAGTCCACTCTGTTGGTGAAGTGGTGAAAGAGATACAAAGAAATGAGATAGCGTTAGGATATTTGTGCCCCGATGTGAATTTGGACCAAATTACTAACATTTAGAATTTAGACACAGAATTATATTTTTTGTCCGGGAATGGAAAGAAGTGCCGAAACTGTCACAGAAAGGCAACTACTCAGAGTTATGCGTCATGTTTTTTGGCCCCCAGCACATTGAGGAAAATTACGAAAATTCAAAAAATTCAGAATCGAATTATTTTTGAATGCTGTTTCGTTTTCGGTTCCGTTTGGATGAGGTCTGATCAAGAATGTTTGTTTCTGTTCCAGTACAACTCCATGGGGCCACAATTGATAGGGACGACGCTCACGTGCATTCTGCTGCCTGGCATCTACGTCATCTTCACGGTCGCCTTCTTTGTGCAACTGCACCAGTTCGGAGGAGGCTTCCACTCAATGGAGTCCCAGCACAAAATGGTTGTTTTTAGTGTTGACCATGGGCAGAGAAATATGCAAAATTCAGGCTTTCATGCAAGTGCTGGTGATTGCTCTGCTGCAGAGCAGCTCTGGTTTGTTAGTTCTCTACCAGTACTGGTTCGGCTCGTTCAGCGGTCCCGTCCAAGACATTCTCGTCTACAACTGGCTCAACATTACCGGTCAATCAATCATTTTGCGCGTAAAAATAACATTTTAATGGTGATTTGTTGATCAAAAATGATTAAAAACCGATCACTAATTGGTCAATTGATCGAACCTATCAAAAAATTAGTTGGATCTGCGCCTGTTCCAAAATTTTAAGACAGACGCCAATTGTGCAAAGAGTACAAAAATGTTCAGTGTCGCCTTCGTTGATTTTGCTGTTGGCGAACAAGTCGATTCGCAATGCGAGCGCGCAGACGTTGCTGGAAATGGCCAAAGCATTTCCGAACGCCAAAAAGGCGCTGCTCCAAAGCGCCAAACAACTGCGCAAGGCATTCGGCCTGGATGACGCTCCTGTTCAGAATCAGCAGCACACGGAATTGGGCGTCATGCACACGACAAGTTTGCAACGGAGCGCTGAAGAGGGACGGAGCAGTGGAGTCGCAGTCATCACTGCGAACAACCACAACAAAAACAACAACACTCATCGTCGAGTGGCTCCATTCCATGCGTGGAAGTAAATTAGGCGCAGATCTTCATTTGCCAGACGCCAAAATTTTGGATATCCGAAGTCCGAACTGGACCGCAATCTGTAAATGTATTTCGCCAAAAATGTTTCTCCTCACACTTCTCAAAGATCTATGAAATTTTGCAAAAGAAGTCAGGTTTTCGGGCTTCTGGTGTTCACTCTATACAGAGTTGCAGAGTTTACGTGACCCAACCTTCAAACCCAGCGCTTCGGCAGTGTTCATTTTTCACATTTTTCAAATTTTTGATACTTTTGCTTATGGCCTAATGGCCACTTTCTGATAAGACCCCTTCCCAGCCTAATGGGGGGATTGAGAAAAATCCAAAAAAGAATCGATTTCTTGCCGAAATTGTCAAACATTGGAAATGGATTTCGAACAAAGATTGCCACTGTAAAATAATAAAACGAATAGTTTAAGTGTGTACATTTGTTTATTATGATCACTTTGTTCTCTTGTATACATTGGTCTCAGTGGAATCTGTTCATTTGCTGCGCCTCCGCGTGCACTTGCCACTGCGATTTGAGTTCGTTCAGCTCTAACCGGATCTGGAGCTTTTGGGCCGCTGTCAAGTTGCGCCAGCATTTCTCCACCTGAAAGCGGCAGAGCTAATAAAAAACAACTATAATGAACAAAAGATGATTTATAGCGGTCAACAAATTTACTTATAATTGTAATTTTGACGAAAGCCCAATTTCTGAGCTCTTTCCGACGATTTTATACGATGATCATTGATCAGAATTTAAAAAAAAAATTAATTTTTGACAAATCAAAAATTTTAGTTTTTTCAACATTCAATTACCCTTCTGTCGTAGGTGTCCGCTTCGCGCACCTCGACTCGCTCGCTGAACCTGATCAAACGCTGCTGATGCGCCACTTTGCACTGGTCAGTCATCTCGTTATCTGTTGCAGCGAATTTTGTCGAATATTATTGTGTTAAACCTAAAAAATTTGAAAGAAATTAAAAATGGGACAGGACTGTCACTACTAGATTCTCAAATTAGAAATTTTTTAAAAGCAAAAATGAGCTCAATGATTTGTTGTTCATCGTCTCCATTTAATCGCATTTTTATTGCACCAGCGCCAATTTGATTGTTGTTCCACCAAAAAATTTGTTTGCGGAAAATGTGACCTTTTTATCGCAAAACGCATCACCAAATAGCACCAAACCACGTATTTACTGTTTATACAATTCTAAGTGCAAAAGCCCCAAAAATTTTATTGTCTGAGTGTGCTTAAAAATGCAAAAAATTGTTTTTAAAGGAATAGCGTACACTTGCACTTGTTATCGCTAATTAGGAGGGCAATTTTTCAGTTTTTTACGATGACAACGTGCACAGTGCACACGCACTAGACAATAAGAAATTGAAGGTCCTGAGAGTTTTAATCCAATTTATTAAAAAAACGAATTTTGATAAAAATATTGATCAAAAATTACTTGCCGAGGGGTGCTTCTTAATTAACGGGTTAAAGGGTGAGGAGAATTGAGCCCATATCTTGGCCAAAGATGGATCAATCGAAAAGTGCTTTTTGGATATTTGTCTTATCCAAAGCTCCACCAAATGGTAAAGGAAGCTAAAAAATCGGTGGACTTTTCCAAACACTATTTAAACATGACTTGGCCAATGCTGGACTAGAAGCTTTAGGCCAATGGATATAGCACACTTTGCTTTCCAATGACTTTCATGTTTTTGTTTCAAAACACAAATTGACATTTGCCATTTTGGTCGGAAAGCGGCGCAATAAAAATGTTGAGCTCCAACTCCAAATTACATATTTAATAATATTTTGTTGTGTTTGTGGCTTTTGCAGCGCTGCAAGAATATTTTTATTTGTTCGTTCTTCGTTCGTTATCTTCACATTCTTGTCAAGCGGTCAGACAAAAAGTGCACACAACAGAGCACAGAAAACACACATTTATTGGTTAATTTGTTGAGCGATCAGTACACACACATTCCAATGCAATTTGGCCATTAAATTTTGGAAGGCATAGAGAACACATGACATTCCTTTTGGTGGCCAGTTTTGGATGCACGATTCCAGACCATTGTGCTAAAATATTAGAAATATTCAGGTTTGGTGTCACAAGCGCACTAGAGACATTTGCGGACCCTAAAGTGTGGCCAAGTTACTTTAGCCTAAGCCTAGGCAAGCTTAGCTTAAGCTTAGCCTATGTCTAAGCATAACGTAGAGCCGAATAGGTTATTTTGACCCTAAGCTAGCAAAAGTTTTGATTTTTTGCCTCCGTCCAAAATGTCGCACCACCAGACCAGACCAGACCAGACCAGACCAGACCAGACTACCACACAAGCTTCAAATTGGAATTTGGAAGCGAATGTTGTTTTTTTGTCAAATTATGAACATTGAATGGGGAAAGTAAGGATAAGGAACATAATATGAGAAGTAAGGAACAGAATTTTAAGAGAAAAGTAGGGAACAGAATATTAAGAGCCTTTTGATAACGCCAGGATCTCGTTCAAAATCCGAATCAGGATCGAAACTCTTATTTTAGTTATTGTAGTTTTCTTAAAATATTATATTTTATTACTAATGAAGAGAGTCAATTAAACTGAACCGCTTTAGCAAAATTTTCTTTCGGGGTTCGCACTCAATGATCTTCTTCAAATTGTCTCGTAGCGCGTCTGTCTGTGCTGCTGGACGATGAAGGCGATGATGGTGACCAGCATTCCGGATGCGATCAGTGTGGACAAAAACACCAATGGAAGCATTGCGAGTGCAGCGTCGCGATCCTGTTGCTGCGCAAATGGACTTAGCGTGGTGGTCGAGCTAAAATTTTTAGTGAATTTAAACTGGATACCACTAATTTTTTGACAAAAAATTCCATTATTTTTTGAAAAATAGTTTTTCAATTTTTGGGAATTTTCATATTTCATCAATTCCCCAATTAGGCTGGGGAGGGGCATAAGCAGAAAATGGCTCCCATGGCGCATAATTCTGAGTAGGTGCTTTTAGTTTGGCCCCTAGTCCCAGTCCCAGTGCTGGATTTCAAAAATAATTCGATTCTGAATGTTTGTAATTTTCATCATTTCCCATTGGCCAACATGGCCAAAAATTGGCCAAAACATGGCACATCTAAAACTCTGAGTTTGGTGCCTTTCCAGTTTCCAGTGCATTTTGGGCCACTCTTTCAGTTATCAGTCAGATTTCAAAAATTATTTAGTTCTAAATTTTCTAAATTCCTCACTCATATTGACGAGTGGTGGTGGTGTTGGCGTCACTGCACGATTGATTTGCTTCACATTCAGCAGTGGCAAGAGGCAAGAAAAGTGAACAGGCAATCGAGAGCGCAAACAATGAAAATTGCATTCTGAATAAATAAAAATTGGATTAATTTAAAATTAAGATTTACAAATTATCTAAAGCAGAATTGAATAAAATGCTATAAACTTAATCGCGCATTCGACTTAGCGGTGGTTTCATCATCATTCATTAGTTCATTACCAAATTAGGTCATCAGATTCAACACATTGAGGCGAACGATTGATTGCTAATGGGTGATGGTTGGTCTTGCTTTTTCCTTATCAGTCAGTCATCAGCCCTATGTCCATTCAATAAATAATTGTTGTTTATGCCACTTTATAGGGCTCCTCCCGGTTGTTTAAATAAGCCTCTATTTTCTCAATGTGTAATTTGAAATCATTTTTAAGCAATCAAATCCCTATTTTAAGCTCACTGCCCAATTCCAATTTATCTACACAGATTTCTGCATTTCTATAGTTCTTACGCTTTCTCCACTCTTTTGCCGAATACGCCCCAATCGTTCCATTCCAATTAGATCTGCTTAGATCAAGAAGCAAAAGTGCTGACATTTAATGCAATGAAGAATTTAGAAGACAAAATAAATCAACTATTGAGACAGAAAACTGATCCAGCTTGAACAGATACAAAAGGGGTTTTGACAGTCGGTAAAAATTTCGATCCAACCAAATTGGTTGCTGTAAATCCGTTAGATCTTGAAACCCAAAAATTGCATCGAGACGCCCAATATCACATCAAATGCCGTCGCTTTGTTTGTTCAATGGTTCGTTCATTCGGTGCTGGCCGCGAATATGGCGGCAGCCGAATGCTCTGCGCGATTTCCACGCAAATTTTCCAACGCTGATTTGGCACTGTGGCCACTCGCAAGACTTGAATGGACGCCCGACGGTTGGGCATGTGCCACATTTGCGGCCGCCAGTGCTGTCTGGAGACGTTGGTTCTCCTCTTTCAGCTGTGCGTTTTCCTTACCCAACGAATGGATCTGTGGAGGGGATCATTAAGCTTAATGTGAACGAAATAGGAACCACACACAATAAGGGTCCCATCTTCACTGTCCAAAATCTCCAAAAATCAAATTCTCATACTAAAGGTTGGGACGATTCTTTGGTAAAAAGTGATCAAAGATGATTTGGGCTAACATTTTGAACAAACTAAGAATTGCCAGCGGGCCTAAAATTTCATTAAATTGTCCGACTCGGTAATGGGCCATTTTGGAAAAATGATTATAGTCTGATCATTTGAAGCCAAGTCGGATAGATTTTGGTGGCACTTGGCCATATTCCTTTCAATAAGCTTACAGATCTAGATTTTTTGGAAGGTGACTGAATGAGACGTTGGCTTCAATTTTCAAATTTGTGCCATTTTGACATCACGCTATTAGGCTTTCCTTCCCTGTTTCTCTCCGTTTCCATGGCAAACTCACTTTGTGGCCACCATAAATGGCGCCAGGAACTGCAACCACTGCGGTGGGCACGGCCACTTTGGCCACTCGGACGAGCAGGCCCAGACCTTCCGCAATTGGACTAGCGCCGATGTGGTGTGCTTGGAAGAGAATTGTGATGCAAAGGACAGCCAAAGAAGACACTGGGGCAAAGAAATTCATCTCTTTTTTTTACGATTTTGAGAAAATGGAAGCGTAAAAGGCAAATGCCTCGGTGGGCACTTTAAGTGATTGCTCAAAATCGAAATATCGACCTCAACAAAGCAGATCTTAATCACAATCCTAGCTCCTCCCTTCCCCAAGCTCAGAGAAGAAAGGAATCCACATTTTGAATGCAAAATCTTATAGTAAGGTATTTATTTCAAAAATAGTTAAAAACAGTAAATTAAAAAAGTAAAAAAATAAAATCGTTAGAAAATGATGAATAACGCCATATTTGTTAGGCATCATCTTTCTTAAGCGATACATTTTCAGAAAACGATCGATGATTTCGCTGAAATTTTAAGCAAATATTTTATCTATACAAAACTGAGCAGTGCTTTTATGTCTTTTAAGTTCCCGACCTACCAAGTTTTGAATTTTTGGCCTTAAATCTTGGCCAAAACTGAACAAATCACTTTCATCTCTGTGACTTTTTTACGATATGTACTTGACTACTGGGCTCCAGAACTCACGCATTGATTGTGACCTGTGAAATAAAGGAAATGATTTATTAAATCTATTAAATTAAAATTAAATTTGTCAACAAAATATAATAAAAATTTGCACTTTCGCGCATGTCAAAACATTACAACAGCACCTCACGGGGTTTCTCATTCACTTTTCCATTCATTTTCCACACACATTATCCGCCCTCGTGCACCCATACTCATTTATTTGCTCCATTTCTCCATTGTCACTTGATTGAGGGGAGAGGACCCCGCATTTTGATCAATAGCTGAAAGAGCTTCACCTTTCACTGCCTCACAAAGGCTCTGCAAAATTTGCCACAATCGCCCTCTCTCGAAAGAGAGAGAGAGAGAGAGAAAGGAGAGAGAGAGGAGAGGGCCGTGGACAACAGAGGCGAGCGATTGCATTTGGCCAAATAATGGAGAGAGTGGGGCCTTCCACCCACATCCTCGGCCTCACAACAGGGTCGAGAGTCCCGAGTGCCGAGAGTGCCACCGTTGGGCAGTGTGATTTTGGTGGGCGGCAGAGTGCATGCGCTCGCGCGTTTTGCCAAATCTTTTGGGCAGCTCAGGTACCTTTAAATGCGTGGCACCTTCGCCTAACTGCAGTCATTCCCCGCTCTCGTTCACTTCGCGCGCAAAAACGAAATACGCTCCAAAAATGCGCTTCTTTGCCCCATTCACTTTTTTGGCAATTTTCGCGGCCATTTTGGTGGTGCCGGCCAGTGGGGACGCCACCCAGGATGCACTGCAACAAGTGATCCAGGCACTGATCAACCTGATCAACGCACTCATGCAACAACCAACCACGCCAACAACTCCCACAACGCCGACCACTCCGACCACGCCGACTACGCCGACGACGCCAACTGTGAGTTTTTCGGCTGTAAAATGGACGGAACAACATTTGCCTTCAGACACCAACCACTCCCACAACGCCAACCACTCCGACCACTCCAACGGTTGGTCAGGCAGAGCCCA
This sequence comes from Radopholus similis, assembly GCA_013357305.1. Taxonomy (NCBI): domain Eukaryota; kingdom Metazoa; phylum Nematoda; class Chromadorea; order Rhabditida; family Pratylenchidae; genus Radopholus; species Radopholus similis. Next base: position 2,684 of record VAHH01001034.1, on the reverse strand, counting down.
TCCTAGCAATGAGCACCATAATTTAAGTTATAACTCTGGAAGGAAAGGCTAGCAGATTTGATATTAGGTCAGTAGAATTCGTTCCTTCCAGAGATATGTTTCAAAAATTCAAAATCAACTTCGTCGCAAGGAAATCCGTTCTAGGAAAGAACTTGTGCATGTGCCTTGTGCGCACTGATCTTTGACCATTTTTTACCAATTTTAGACGCCAACTACACCAACCACTCCTACAACGCCAACCACTCCGACCACTCCAACGGTTGGATTGAATTTTTAGAGAAGACTGATCCATGAACCAGTTTTTTTGCCATTTTTAGACGCCAACCACACCGACCACTCCAACTACTCCAACTACTCCGACCACTCCGCCAATGCTCAAGACAAAGGACGGCAAGGACTTGTGGCGTAAGTTGTTCGAGCAGTTCTAGCTTAGCAAATAAAGAAACAACATTCGCTTCGACTCAATACTAATGTTAGGAGGGATTTTGTATCCATTCACTTTGCCTTTCGGAAAAGATTAATTCGCTAGCAAAAGTAGTTGAAAAAGCCACCAAATGTTTGCATGAATATTTGACGCTGAATTACTTTGTTCAGAATGGTCAGATCGGCCTAATTTTGGTATCAATCGATTCAGCAGCTCTTAGAGAGACGCTTCGAATCAGCTATTTACTGCTGTCGTTTGGTGGGGGTACTATTGAGTTTAAGTTTTTCAACCACTTTTGGTAACGGATTAATCCACTCGCATTGCCTTTCCAGCATGTGTTGACACGAAGCCGGACTGCAAACAGAATGCGCTGATGAAAATGGCCTGCAACACGGAGAAGTTCTTCGGCAAATACTTCTACTGGAAGTCGTGCTGTGCCACCTGCTTGAAGCTGGTCGGACTGCCAAAGGCCAAGAATTGAGCGCAAAATTGCGAATTTGATCGCCTTTCAATTTTCGGGTCATTCATTCCTTACTCTTGGTGTGATTTAAATTTTATTTTTGCCTCTTTTTCTATTTTGTAAAAATTCCATTTCTGTGTGGAGAACCATCCCATATATTTGTGCGCATAAAAATGCAAATGGATAAATTTAAAATATTTGTTTTTAATTTGAAATTTCTTGCAAATATGCCATCACATACTTTTGCATACTTTTCGATGAACAACAAATGCTTAGATTTTTTGCCACCCCACTTAGTAACTTCACTTTTGTGATTAAATCAGATATCATCTACTGTCCTTTGTGTCTGCCGCTGAATCATTGGATTGCCGCTGCGGCAATTGGCGTAGTTGAATGTCGACGGCCGATCAACTGATTATGCGGATTACCCGTTTTTGCAGCGAATCCACACTTTTTCGATTGCTTATTTCCGCCAATTTCCCAACAACAGTCCGCCCCAATTGGTTGAGTTCGGGCGCCAGCAGCGCAAAGGCGGCTTCCTGGACGACTACTTGCTGTGAGTTGGGGGAATTGGGAGACCCATTTGGGCACTTGAATCACCGATCAATTTTTGATCACTGATCAGATTGATTAAAGGCGACCAAAAGTATGCGTTTTATACACAAACCCAAAAGATGTTTTGATGGAACACTTTGATGAATTGTTTAATGTCTGATCAACACTGATTTGTCCTTGATCAGTTTGATAAGGTAAGACACTGGCCACTAGGAAGTTAGGCAGTTCTGTTTTGGGTGGATCTCATTTTTGTTTCCGGTTCTTGGATTCCAGGGTTCCATTGGGTACCCATTTTTGAGAGCCAAATTTACACCATCCACATGGGCCGTATCCAATGAACAAAAGGAAGATAAGATCAAATTATCAAATGTTTAAGCGACCCGGTGAACACCACCTACGTCCAGTACCTCCACAGCAGCCATTTCCACCGCTACAACAAGTTCCACGGCAAGAATTGACCGGGAAAATGAGGAAAAGGCTTTTGCGGAATTTGATCACCTTTCAGTTTTCGGATCACGCATTCTCTCTCTGGGTGTGATTTAAATTTTACTTATTTCGCCTTTTCTTCTATTTTCTAAAACAATTCCCATTTCTGTGTGGAAAAACCATCCCATATATGTATTTGTGCGCATAAGAATGCAAATGTATAAATTTAAAATTTTATTAATTGAAAGATTCCCGATCCGATCCTGAGAATTCCGAATTGAGAAGAACTTTGCCTTCAAACCCATCCCGATCCAATGTTCCGTTTGGGCGGCGGGGGCCTTTGAAGTATTTCTGTGAAACAACAACGGTTCGGTTTAGGTTGTGTTTCTGTGAAACAAACCGGTTCAGTTTAGGTTGTGTTTCTGTGAAGCAACAACGGTTCGGTTTAGGCTGTGTTTCTGTGAAACAAACAGGTTCAGTTTAGGTTGTGTTTCTGTGAAGCAAAAACGGTTCGGTTTAGTTGTGTTTCTGTGAAACAAAAAGCAAAAACGGTTCGGTTTAGGTTGTGTTTCTGTGAAGCAACAACGGTTCGGTTTAGGTTGTGTTACTGAGAAACAAACCGGTTCGGTTTAGGTTGTGTTTCTGTGAAGCAACAACGGTTCGGTTTAGGCTGTGTTTCTGTGAAACAAATCGGTTCAGTTTAGGTTGTGTTTCTGTGAAACAAAAACGGTTCGGTTTAGTTGTGTTTCTGTGAAACAAAAAGCAAAAACGATTCGGTTTAGGTTGTGTTTCTGTGAAGCAACAACGGTTCGGTTTAGG
>VAHH01001033.1:0-15596 GCA_013357305.1 Radopholus similis | reverse complement strand
TATTTCAAATACTCAAATTTTCATAGAACTACATGTTAGGCTTAGACATAAGCATAAGCATAAGATTGCCTAGGCTTTAAGCCAAAATAGCCCACTTGGTTACACCTTATCCATGGTTAAAAAAATTTCCCATTTTGAACTGGTGCCCAATTGTCCGGATTTCCGATGCTCAATTGTCCGGTAATCCTCCAAACTCTAAAGCATGTACTTACTTACTGATGTAGTGGTCTAAGCACTGAACTCAAATATGGGGATTCGCAGGTGCAACCAGCGCTGGCACTAGTATTTCAATTGTTCCGCCTGACTCCAAGACTGGGTACAAGAGGGCACAATTTGCAGATTTGCACTCTTGATCTCGCGATCTCGACGCCTTGTGTGTTCAATTTTTGCGCGGGATAAAGTTCACTGGCCCCGTCGTGGTCTAGATGAGCCGCCGCAGCGCACAAACGAGAAATTGTCCGCGCATTTGGCCGGTCAAGAGGCGCGCGAGATTTGTGTGTGTGTTGGTGGCCGAGAGTCGAGAGTGGTGGTGCTAACGAAGAGGCGGCAATGATGGGACTGCGCTGTGGCGGCGGCGAGTTGAGTGCGAGACAAACGGCCGTTTGTTTGCGCAGCGGCCACTGACCTGAGTGAGTGGCGGCGGAAACCTTTTCCCCCGCGGTTGGGCCGTCAAGAACGCCAAATGGAAGCCCCGACTAATAAGGGGGACGACGACCCCCCGCCACACAATAATAGCGACACTTGGCCAGTGGAAGCGGCCATTATCATTATTATTTTAGTATAGTTTTGAGCCGGCCATTGTGGCCGTGGGAGCTCTGCTTTCGCATTTTGCGCGCTCTTCCTCTTCATCCGACGCGTGATTCTCGAGAACGACTAAAAAATCTGAATCTCGAGAATGTCCAAAAAATCTGAATCTCGAGAATGACTAAAAACTGAATCTCGAGAATGACTAAAAATAATCTGAATCTCGAGAATGACTAAAAAATCTGATACTCGAGAATAACTAAAAATCTTTAATTTTCCCACTATTTCAAGCTTTCCGAGAACATAATATATTTTTCAATTGCCTGCGCCCAAAGTGTAACTATTTTTGGCCCAATTCCCCCCGGGACCAAATCTGGCCGTGCACATTATCGGCTCCCTAATCTAATTGCCCTTCTCCAGCCCCCATAGGCAGAGACTTTTCCTCACAAATGCCCCAAAGGCCCCACTATTCTGTTTGAATGGGGAATTCGGAAAAATTCTCCATTTGGGCGCCACATTTGAGGCCACTGCATTTGCAAAAGACGGTTTTTGAAGTGTCAAAAGGCGACGAAACTTTTCCCGAAAAAATGTGAAAAATTCAATCGAAATCTGCCGCAGAACTGGGAATGGAATAAATAATACACATTTTGAGCGCCAGAGAGTTTTCTCTGATTTCACTTCCACGGCCCATCGAAGGCCTTTTCACTGTTCTCTCCTTTGGGACAAGATGTGGTCGGTCGCCTTTCCTTTTCTTTTGTTCCCCCTTGCGCTGGTGTACGAAACGTCTGGCTTTTACTTATATTATAGGTACGAAATGTCTGGGGTAAATTTTTTTGTAATAATAATATTAGGCTTAAAATAAGCTTAAGCTTATAAGGTTATTTGGCTAATGATTAGACTAGGACTTTAGCTTAAACGGGGAGAGAGAGGCGTAGTAATGAATTACTAGTGTATTTCATACGTAGACGTTTCGTACGCTCGCCCCCCTTGTTATATTCAAATCTAAACAAATTCCGGCATTCTTTTTAACTCTCCCAAAGTACCTTTTCGAGAAATAAATACAGTAAATACCCATTCCTTTTGCCGAAAAGCGAAAACTCCAGTTTTAAGCACTTTTTCTTGTCAAAATGTTTACCAAAATGTATATGTTTTGCTTTTCCTCCCATCCCATTGTCGATTGCTGTGTCCCCTTTGGGCCATTGTTGGGGCCAATGTGCAGCCCCCATATGGCCCATGTGCCTTTTGCCCTTCACGCCCCGATTGGCGCCAGTGGGCACAGACAAATGGCCAAGTAAATAGTATTCGGGTGAAGGGATGATCGGGATTCTCGGGTGGGCCTGCTGGCCAATTACGGGGCCCAATGTGGGCGCCCATTGGCCCCCAATATTTGCCCATCCTGTGCCCGCACATCTGTCCGTTCCCCGGGCAACTGTGCGGCGCCAATTACAATTGCTCTAGTGGCCGTGGTGGCCACAGAGCGCATGCTGATTGAGCAGCAGGGACAGGCAATGAGAGTGTCCACTGTCCACTGTGCCTGTCCTTCACTCATCCACAAATATGGGCTCTGCCTCGTGGGCCCCCGAGCACAGGTCATTGGGACGGGCACGAGGCCTTTTTAGCAAGCCATAACTCGGTCAAAACTTAAGCTAAAAATTTGATTCTGGTGCCATTGGAGAGCTCAAAGTGTACTCTATCCAATGGTTTAATCGTTGCCTGATAGCCCAAAAATTGGCCAAGTTATGGCCAAATGTGAAAAAATCGAGGATTTTTGGAGTTTTTTGGCCATAACTCGGCCCGAACTGATCCAATCAATTCCCATCCAAATATAATTTTGGAGTTCTTCCATAGCTCTATCCAATCACTTTTGGGGTCACTCTTCTAGCTCCATTCCTTGCCAAGTTATGGCTTCTCAAAGGCACCCCACCGGATTGTTTGGAGTTGTTCCTTGTCTTGGTTCCCTTCAAAGTTCAAACCAACCCAGAACATCCCATTTCCACTCCAATCGCTGAGCAATGCCACCCACCCCATCCCCAAGGCACACTCATTTGCCGATGTTTTTAGGTTTTAACTCGCAAACTTATTTTCGTGTTTTTAGGTTTGTGAACTATTTCAACCGATACTTGCGCCATTATTTCACACTCATGCAATTGTGCCATTCACCAAATGCCTTCAAAAATAAAATATTGCCATTCAATTCATTTCAATGCACTTTAAAAAATGGTTCGCATTCAATGTTGATTGGGAAGTTTAAGCTCAGTACATTTTTGGGGCCCCTTTTGGGCATTTTCTGTTTGCTGTTTCTGTTTCCGGTGCCCACCACATTTGCGCGACTGCGACAACAATAAATCTGTGCGGCTGTGCGGAAAATGCGCTGGAGGGCGCATCCCTTTCTGGGAGCGGAATGCCGCCGCCGAAAACAATCGGCGGCGCGCCCATTTCGCCCCATTTTGGGCCATTATCCGCGCGAATGGACACATTTCGGGCGGAGTTGATGAGCCCCCGTCAGACACAACAACAAGGCCACATCCATCCGTCCATTCATTCATTCATTCCCGTGCGCACGTCCAACCAGCAGTGGGAAGGGAAGGCCCCAATTGGGCGGGCACAATCCCCCAACAATCAATCCCCCAATCCCAGTTCCCAGTCCCAGTCCCCCGGCAGGTGTCTCTTCCCCATTTAGCGGAGTCCTGTTTTGGGCCCAGTTTTGTTATAAAGCACTTGGAACTTTTAGTAATGTTCAATACCTATGTTTAGAATTTTTCGAAGCGAATTCTTTCTACCTTAAAAAACTACTAAAGCAATGAAAATACCTCACCGCCTCCAATTGCGACGCCTTTTTCTGACTGATTTGGGGCACTCATTTGAGTTGCAAGTCATGGCAATCAATAATCATTATCATGTCTTTTCGCGTCTTTTACCATGAAAATGCCAACATTTGTCAAGAATGTGCAAAATAATAACCGAAATTTCATAGTTCGATAAAAGCCATCAAAGTGGGGAACATATCCATTACCCCGCGATAAATTACCCCGCGGCCAGTTTACGTTAAATTACCCCGAAAGTATATTATATTACCCCGAACTTGATCTGAGCAATCTGGACAAAATTATGACATGACATGTCAAACACTTTGGTCGGAGATCGGTGGGGAAGAACAACAGTGAGTTTTGGGTGGGAGTCTTCAATTTGTTAAAATTTGATCCGCGAGGGCGAGGTAATTTATCGCGGGGTAATTGTTTGGTTCCCATCAAAGTGTGCCTTTGCAAAAGCACACTTCTTTCCCTTTGCGTTGCATATTCATTAGTGGTCCCCGTAAAAATTCGCCTTTTTGCAGCAAAAAGGCACAAAATGATGCGATCATTTGGATCGAAAATTCTAAACATTTGTTTCATCCACTTTAAAAAACTTTGTATTAGACTAACTGGCTGACACATTAAAACGTGTTTTTTAGCCATTTAAACATTTGCTAGCTTAGAGCAAGTGCAAACGCATTTCAACATTCACTTTGTATTAAACTAAAATTATTGTGTAGTAGTAAAGCGTGGTCTGGCCATTGAGACATTTTGCTAGCTTAGACCCCAAAGACCAAGTGAAAACGGATTTCCAACGTTCAGCTGTTTTGCGTTGTTGAGAGTCCCATTTTTTGAAAGATCCTGCCCTCCGTCCCCAGCAGACAATTCCCCGCACTTCACCTCCACCGCAGTCCACCAGTCCACACGCACATTGTTTTGGCGGCCCCCAATGAATAAATGAATGAATGCACACACACAGTGGTGCACTATGCACTTTCTCTCGGATCCGATTTCGGCCGGCGCACAACAACAGCAGCACAGCGGCGGCGGCGGCGCAATTGGCCCTTCAGTTGCGCAAAGTGCAAACAACAAGAGTCGAAATTCCATCCGCCCCCACCTCAGAGGGGATTGTGTGGCCAGACACAGGCCCATGCCTCATTCTGCTGAGGGCGATTAATGCCACCAGAGAATTGGGCACTCCCATTCCCATCCCACCTCTGACCCATTGTTAGCATTCCCCACAGCACACACAGTCCATCCCCACCCATTCATTGTTTATTCCACACGATTCACTTTCACCCATTCATAAAAGTACCACCAATTTGTAGTACCATATTGATGCCGATGGCACACGTTGCTCTGAAATTTGGATGATGCCAATGCAATGTTGTAGCATTATGCATTTTGCCAATGGAAAGATTTTTCATTTTTGGATAACGGGGATAAGGTGAATGATAAGGTGAATTCCTTAATTCGCTACCAAAAGTGGTTGAAAAAGCAATACCAAATGTTTGCATGAATATTTGACGCCGAATAACTTTGTTCAGAATGGTCAATCGGCCTCGTTTTGGCACCATTCCATTCAGCTCTTAAAGAGACGCTTCCAATGTGCTATTTACTGCTGTCCTTGGTGGGGGCACTATTTGGGTTGAAGAAATACCTAAGATTTGATGGCTTTTTCAACCACTTTTGATAACGAATTAACCTTATCCGTTTTGAATAACCCATAAAATAGAAAAGGTACTAGTACCTATGTGCTTTTTTAACTTTTAAGAATCCATTTTCCGGAAAAAATCTTTCAATTTGGCTAAACGCATCGCGTGTGTGGCCTTCGCGGGCAGACACACTAATTCCCCATTCTCCTTGGCCGCCGGCCGACTGGCGGCTGTTTCCGTTCCGCGCCATTTCCGTTGCCCCAGAGCAGTTGGGTGCCCAATCAATGTGTGTTTTATTGGCGCGCAGTCTGGGGCGGGCGCCTCTCGAGCCCTGTGGCCGGCAGCCACACAACACACATGTCCCCCAAATGTCCATGTCCGATAGTCCAATTGCAATTGGCCCAGCCGTTGTGGCGTTGTGTTTATTTTTATTGCTGTTTCCTCGCCATAAATGTCTCAGCCGCTTCCTCCAACGGGGGCATCCTATCTGGTGCATTTGGCGGGGATTAGCCCACATTCGGAGGCGCATCCCATTCACATTCATTCTTTCATTCATTCATTGATTCAGCCCATTCATTTCCGAGACATGGCGCCACCGCCGCCTCCCCTAATTCATAATGCGCAGCCATTGCGCAATCCGACCCTCCCAATGCGGCCCATTCCATTCCAATTTTGGGATTAATGTGCGCAATCTCGTCCACTGAGTACTGAGCTACTGAGAGTGCTGACCAGAGACCACGGCGGAACGGAACATGACGACGAATGACGAAATGACAATCCACTGTCCAGTCATCCACTGTTCACTTTCTCTTCGTCCTTCCCTTTGCCTTTGTTGGTGGTCTGGTCTATCTCCCTTTCCTCCATTCTGCCTGGGTGGGGAAGGCTTCAACGCCAGAGGCTTGTTTTATGAGGCATAACTGGACAAGGAACGAAGGTAGAGCAGAGTTCTCGGACTCATTGGATAGGCTTATGGAAGCTCTACAAAATGGAGTCAAGCCTGAATTGCTTCGTCCAGCTTTGAACAACTTACAGCCAAAAATCGGAAATGGCCGATTTTTCCAAACATTTGGCCATAACTTGGCCAATTCTTGGCCAACCCCAGAGCTGAACAGACCTTTGGATAGGGCACACTTTGAGCTTTCCAAAGACATCTCATTCACTTTCTTAGCCTTAATTATGGCTGAGTTATGGCCCCCCAAACAGTCTGGCGCTGAAACATGCCGATTCAATTCTGCCTCCCCTTTTCAATCGCATTCTATTACTTCCCCAGGGCATTCATTCCTTCTTTCGTCACCAAACAACTAAACAATAATCCCCGACCTTTAATCCAATTTTGCAACAGCGTCAAACCAATTCTTGATTTAGCCAGTTTTCCAATCACATTAAAAGTAGTGGAAAGTCCAAACAATTAATTGTTCGTGCCTGGGATTGGGACTTTGCTTCACCAAAGTCGTGGAACCTGTCCCGAAGTACTCGAGAATCTCTTGATCTCGACTTCCCGATCTCTCGGTCTCTCGACACCTCCCGCTCCCCCATTAGGGTGCTTTCGGGGCCCACATTCCCGCGTCAATTTGGATCCTTTTTATTGTCCTGATTTGTGTGTTTGTCTTCTGTTGTTGGCGGATCCAATTTGGAGACTGGTTGAGAAGCAATATTTCTCCATTTTATTCCCCCTGTCCCTCTCCATTTCCATTCCCAATGCGCCAATTTGGCTGCCGCGGGAGGGAATAAACAGAATAATTGGAAGCGAGTGGAGGCGCCCCACGAGAATGGGCTTTGGGCCCCAAACGCGAAGGCACAGCACAACATTCGCGAGAAGAGAATGGGCCTAATGTGGTGCCAAAGTGCCAACGAGGGGGGGACACGCCGGCGGCACAAATCGATGCCCGGCAGCAGAGGCAGTGAGTGCCGTCAGAGTCCATGCGCCACAGTCTTTTTGTGCCCGCAAAGCAAACTCTTTCCTCCGGCCCTTTTCCTCCACAACAGCAGCAACAATAGAATAGACAGAAGACCCCGCGTGATTCATTTCCCCCAGAGCCAAACAGCCCACTCGTCTGCTGCTGCTGCTGCCCATTGTCCGGCAAATTGCAGCGCAAAAGCAGTTTACGCGAAGCATTGGCCAGTTTTTAACCGATTTTCTAGGCAAAACCATAATTTTAATAAAGCATCCGAAGTTTGGTACTTAAACTTTAAACTCTGCCTAGTAAAAATAGTGTAAATTTGGAATTTTTGAAAACAGGCTCATTTATCTAGGTACACATTATTGAGTTCATTATTCATTATTCATATTCAGAATTCCAGAATTCATCTGTTCAATGTTCACCTCTATTTTTAAGTGTATTTTGGTATTTTAATTTGCTTGACGAATGTTTTATAGTTTTATACACAATTTCATGTGATTTTTAATTTGCATTTCCCAATTTGTGATGGAGCATCTTAATAATATCCTGACATCCTGAGTCAGTCCTGACTTCGTAGCTCTTTTCAATTTGAATACTTTGGTTGCCCAAGGCTAAGGAAGGACACAATTTTCTATCTGTTTTATTGATGAATTTTCTCTGTTTTATTGATGAAGCCTTACACAATTTACAATTTATGACTTTAAAACTTTAATTTGCATTCTTGAGACAGGAGCAAGGGGACACAAGGTCTCCTCTGGTCTCCTCCCTCCCCTTTCTTTCTCTCGTTTCCCCGTCAAATGAGCTCTTATTATTATTTTTTGTCCGAAACTCAAAAGCGCTAGAGCCAGACAAGCGCCCACAGCCCACACGAGTACGCGACTGGACAAACCGCCGCACATGGAAAAGTGCCAAAGCCTCCGCATTTGGCGCTGCCGCCGCCCTTTTCCGCTTTTGCGCCGGCGCAATTTGCGCCACTTCCTTGGGCCGCGTGTCGCCGCCTTTCCCCTGATTATGTGCCCAGTCGAGGGGCACCCTTCCTTTTTCTTTTTTCGCAATTTTATCGCCAAAATACGGATCCAAAAATTATTCGCATCGGTAACAAAGCCTCGGATCGACGCCAGAATATCCAAATGGGAAACCTTCGAATTCTACAATTGAAGCCATTCTATATGCCCAAAAATGTTAAATTTCTCGACAATCGAAACTTTATTCAGAAACGAAGAATCTCGCGTCGCGAAATAATATTTTGATTTTAATTAGTCCAAATTCGATTGCTTAAAAGTTTAAATATGAAAGAGACTCCCAAATGCAATTTTAAAAGCCGAGCCATTCGTTCACTATCTTTCCCACTGTTTTTGCTTGCAATTTCTCCCGCATTCTCCTCAGATGCGTCCTCCACTGGTGCCCGGGAGGAGTGCTGTCGGGCGTCTTCTTCTTTGCGCACTGGTGGCCCTGCTGCTGGCCGCAGTTCCTTCGCAGGCGGTGCGCAACAAGGAGATCGACGAGGACTACCACCGGCTGCTGCCGCTCAGCCACATCCCCGCGGGATGCGAGCACGCCAGACCCACGGCCCAGCAACAACAGGGCGCCCCGGAGGCGGCCAAAGGTGCGCCAAAGAGCACAGAGTTTTGTCTCTTTCCGGTGTCAACCCAGAATATCGTCACCCAAAATATCGCCAAATAAAAAATTACATACGTGTTGGCGATATTCTGGGCGGCGATATAAATATTATAGGTGACGATATTCTGGCAGTACGCGACAACCCGCCGCAGACAACCCGCCGCAGACAACCCGCCGACGCGCTAATATTAGAGAAACTTCCAATCCCAAAGTGTAGCCAATCGTGGCATTTTTGCTTAAGCCTATGCAAGCTTAAGCTTAGCTTAAGCCTAAGCCTATTTCTGGTCCTAAATTGAAGCCAAGTTTCTCCAATATTATCGCGTCGGCGGGTTGTCCTGTTCCGTATTCTGGGTGGGACTCTTCTTTCCATGCCAATTGATGGCGCCTTTTGTTTCAATGTTTCAATTCCCAAAGGCGGAAGGAAATGACAAAATGAGAAGGCGCTTTTTCAAATTCTGATTATATTGTAGATGCGATGTGCAAACATTTGTGGCTTATGGCTATGGGAGTCATTTTTAGACGACAAACTATGTCTGTCTCTCTTATGCGTGTTTAGACAACAAAAGTTGATTTAATTTTAAAGTTATGCACGTCCACTTAAATTTTCGACGAAACGAATTTTTTGAGGGAAACTCTCAGAATCATTTACATTTACCTAATGCCGTTGTTGTTCCCCCGTCAGAGTACGGCTTCGTGGAGAGTGGTCTGGAGAAGTGTCGCGTGTGGCTGGAGGAGGACGAGCACAGCGCCAGCGACGAGGACGGCCACTACGAGCGCTACAAGTGCAAACATTTGCGCGGTAAGGCCGTGAAATGATAAAGGACATTTGATTAAAAAATTGGATTTTTTACAAAAATCCCTTTTTCTGCAGTGCACGGACACTTCAACGAGGAGAAGGGCCGCTGCGAGTGCAAGGAGAACTGGAAGGGGCCCATCTGCAATGGCCAGTTCAAATTCAAATGCACCAAACATTGACTGATGGATGGATCTGTCCAATCCCAATCAATCGATCGATCAACCAAATCCCAATCTATTCATCAATCCAAGTCTTGGACAGCTCCAAAAAGGGAAATATCATTTCGGACTCCAAAAACCCCTGGCTCTATCGTTTGTCCATCTCGCCAATTAAGAAGGGTTCAGCCCAAGTCCTATAGACATTTGGATTTGACCCTCAATCAATTTAGGCAGCAAAAATATTGATTGATTTGGACAGCATCTCGTTTGATAAAATATATTAGATGGATGGGATCATGCCTTTCCAATCAGAGGGCCAACAAACCAACAGAGTTTTTGGGTCATATTCGTATTCAAAACAAACGAATTTCGCTGCCAAAATTAAACATTTGCCTAAACAATTGGGTCCAAAACATGTTGCCTAGCATCGATTTAAAGCGCTAAAAACAATGCCGCTTCGATATCCCAAAAGCCAGAAGCACAATTTGAGGGCTGGGAGCCCTGGATTTACAGCCCCGTTTGCTTTGCAGAGTACATCGGCTGCCCAGCCAACCACTCCTACTACTTGGGCGTGTCAGTTTCAATTCCCATTTTTGCATTTTGTGAATTACCAATTCCTCTCCAAATGTTCCAGTTGCACTCCGAATGTGTGCCAGCACGGCGGAGAGCTGGCGCTGGGCTCCAAGCACATCGAGTGCATCTGCAAGGCGCCCTGGGATGGGCGCTTCTGTGATCGGCTCGCCTGTTGGCGAATGGCGGAAAAAGGTCCCCACTTTTGGCGTTGTGCATAGAAATGCCAAAAGGGAAAAATAAAATGAAAATACCCACAGTACCTTCTAACTAGGTAACAGTATAATACGTATAACATTAAAAGATCCACACAATGGTCATTGAAAATGTCCACAATTTTTATCTACTATTCTTTTTTTACTTAAAATTGATAAGTCTGGGTATTTTAATGTTGTACTATTGTGGCTTGTGGGTAGTATTTTCCTATTTTCTTCATTTATATTTCGTGGATACGTTAATGTTAATGCATTGCCATTGCCAAAATTGACTGCTGTTGCAGAGCACGAGAGGAGATGGCGCAACGCCGGGGACCGATGCCGCTGCGCGGACAACTACGAGGGCGACAACTGCGACGCCGTCGTGTCGTGCCAGAACGGCGAATTCGTCAGTGGCAAGTGAGCACATTCAGCACTCAAATGCAAATGTTTGGACCTGTCACTAAGTCACTATAAAAGGTCTAAGCGATATTTTGACGAGCAGCTATAAGCGATAACTAACTATAAAACAGTCATAACTTGGGGGCGAGACAGAGGAGAGAAAGAAGAGATTCAGAGACAGAGAGAGATCCCCGTTTTGAGTCCTTGTTCCGCACACTTGAAACGTTGAAACTTGAAAGTTGAAACCCCTCAATTGGTTAACGTTTCCCTTTCATTCCAGTTAAATCCCCTGATCTGACTACGGATCACTTTGGCTGCCTAACTGATTTAATCACACACAGATTTTGACTTCCGATTCCCCCTGACTCCATTTTCTTCGTTCAGATGCCAGTGCGCCGAGGGCTGGAAAGGCGAGGTGTGCGACCGCAAGTGCACGCCCAACCAAACGTGAGTGCAATGGGAAAAGCCATCTGCCGGCAAATACATATATGGGGGGGGGGGTTCAAATCTTGCGATCGATCTATCGATTTTCTTCATTTGGAAAAGTTGTACTTATCTTTAACTGTCTTCAGGTGCGGTGCTGCCTCCGCATCGGCTGCGCTGGCGGCGCTGTTGTTCAGTGCGCTGAGCGCCGTTTGGCTGAACGCGGCGCGGCACAGTTGACGCGGCGCACTGCGCGCAGAGCTGACCTGTGGAGACTCAATGGGCGGCTATGCAATCACTCAACCCGAACACGACAAAAATGTTCAAGAATTGCGCACATTATTGTTTAATTTACACCTTATCCCTCAGCTAACAGTTTGTTCAAAAAGTATTAGTTTTTGACTAAACAAAGTTTGCATTATTCTGTTGGCTGAACCCACTCAAACTCATCGCTCGTCATATTCCAATTTCTCAAACTCACCAATATCCACTTTGTCCCGTTCCTTTTTGTTCAGTCCACTTTCTTCACCATCCGTCAAGTTCATCTATTCCCCGTCTAGTCCCCAACAATCTCTGGACCCTCCATCCGCAAATCCGCATCCAGATTGGAGCACCAATCCGCGTCGCTAATATGTATGACAGGGCTATCATTTTGATTAAAATGCGAAGAAATCTAAAATACTAAAATATCAGATAGTTAGGAATAATTCAACACAATCATTTATTTTGTATGCAAATTTCGATGATTTGGAAAGTACGTACCTGCAACTGAATTGCGATTTGGCGCTCCGCTCCGTGTTCTTACCTTTTTACGCATTGAATTTGTGTATTCATATTCATTCACCAGTTGTCCGTTTCATTGTGTATTTTGGTGACTATTGATGACTACCGCAGTTAGATGATAAACGCGAATGATTAAAACTAAGAATATCGAATACAACAGGAGATTCTTTGTTGGTGCTTGGTCACATTACCTCCCTCAGCTTAAATTTTGGCTGCCACTTTTCCTTCTCCCGGTTTCTCCTAAGTACTCAAAATTTATATCTAAAGACCAAAACATAAATTTCAAAGGCTGAATGCAGCTTTGATCGAAAAGGTGGCATCGTTCGATAGACGATCCGGTCGCGCATCAGGAAAAATATAGCCGGGATTGGGTCGGTGCGGGCCGCAGAGCTTAGAGAAAAAATCCTGATCCCGGTTGTCACGGGAAGAACCCGTGTGAGAAGACAGAGAGGACTGAACACAGAGCACACACAAAGGAACGAAATAGTAGCATAGCTAACCCGATCCCGGTTATCAATTCTAACCTTCACCCCAACTATTTGCAAGTCCCCATTCCCGTCCCATTAACATACAACCTGTCACTCATATCCCCAATCGGACGACCAGCTAACCGAACGATAGCATTTAATTGTGTGTGTCGCATCCGCCACTTTATTGTTCTCTGTGCCCACTTTCCCAGCCATTTGCCATTTAATGCGCCCATCCTCGACACTTTACACTCTGCGATCCGACCAAGCCTTTTGAGCTCCCATTGTTCACCTTCGTTCATTCCATATTGCACACAACCAATAAAGGATCTCTCTTGACGAGTGGTCTTGATCGCTTAACATACCAAAGCTGATCGCGTTATTCTGCATGACCATTCCCATCCCCCATCCACGTCAACACGGGGTACGCACAGTTGGCTGAGCGCAATTTGCATCACACTCAAACACAACGCATCCACCAATCCCACCGTTTTCAGCTGGGATAATTTTAACGGGGAAACTGAACATCTCTATCATCCGATTTCCAAAGCAATACGCCCAAAAAACGCGCGTTTAATAAATCCACACTTTGTGTGACTAAATTTTTAACGACTTTGCTTTATCACACGCAGATTGATGCATGCTATGTATCAATTTCTTGGCCTCTTTTTGGATGCGTT
The DNA here is from genome assembly GCA_013357305.1 of Radopholus similis. NCBI lineage: Eukaryota > Metazoa > Nematoda > Chromadorea > Rhabditida > Pratylenchidae > Radopholus > Radopholus similis. Next base: position 2,411 of record VAHH01001033.1, on the reverse strand, counting down.
GTCTTCGCCTTACTTTTGCTGCCACCAGCGGTGCGCACAGACACAGACGACGCATGTATGAGCAGAGCAAAACCAAAATGATCCCCCCCCCCCTTGTTCCATAGGGATGGATGCGATCAAATTGCTTTTTCAAGAGTGGAACTCGATGAGTCCGGCGCTGGGCGACATCCTTGAGCACCTAAAACTGATCTCGAAGTTCGCTTCCGTCTACATGAAGTTCACCGGTCCAATAGGAGCTCTGATCGTGGCCGGCTTTCAAACAGCGTTATCGGTAAAGAAAAAACAATTTTTTAAATTACACAATTTTCTTTTTGCAAAATTTTGATACTTAAACTTTAAACTAATAAATTTCACATTTTCAGCCTAGCAGTCCGGAAGTACTCGCAATCCGCGCACTGCAAAAAAACATCACGGCCCAGTTCAAAATTGTCACAGAACAGAATGAAGCCTCCATGAACAAATTGCGGTTCGAACAGATGTTCGGCGACTATGACGATGTATGTTTGCCAAATGCAAAAGCGTAAATCGAAACGCAAAACCAAATGATGGCGGCCGTAGCCGTTTTTTAAATATTTTGATCGTGAACAAAAACTGCCTTTGATTTATGTATTGAATAGAAAAATGAAAGCAAGGGGCTAAAATAATTTTTTTGACAAAGATTTGGAATGGCCATTTTTAAACTGACCTCTTACCACCGAGGAATTTTCTTCTTTAAAAAGCTGAATTTACCCAAAACGGATAATTAATTTACCCAAAAAACCTTGAAATCTCCCTAATTTGTTGTCCCCTCCTATTTTTTCAAAATTAGGGAGATTTTTCATTTTTCTCCAAATTAGGGAGATAATTAATCGCATTGCATTTCATTTTGGGTAAATTAATTATCCGTTTTGGGTAAATTCAGCTTTTTTTGGGTAAATTAATGTACTCCCATATAATAAATAATAAATAATATTTAATAATACCTAATAATTAATATGTAATACTGCACAACATATTCATTGTTCAGAACGTGCGTATCCCGCTCCGGTCCATCAGATCAACATTGGCAAAGGTCACAGATCCGCACAGAAATCGCACACGTTACCGAGAGGAGTTCGTGCGCAAATGTGACGGCAACAGCTCGCCGATGCAAATCCTAATGGTAAAGTATTTTGAAATTTAAAAAATTCTAATTCGAGGGGCACTGGTTTCTGGTTTCGCCGGAATCCGGCGCTCTTTTCCTCAGACAATTGCATATATTATTGAATTTTTTATTTTTAAACAGTACATCGACCAAAAAGTACACGTCAACTGTCCACTCCCGAATGAGGAGAATCTCGCGTTCATCTCTGATGCGTACACAACGTTCGCGCCACTCGACCGAATGGCAGAAAACTGGCTTCAGCACGAAACAGCGAGCTATGAATGGCGAAGAACAGGTCATCTCAGAATTTATAAAATATCGATTCGAATTTTGATAACAATGTTTTCATTAAGAATTCATTCTGAAACTCGCCAAACTCGAACCAGAAGATGCGCGTGTGCGACTGGCCGATCTGAGCACATGTGGGTAAATTATGCAGCAGAAAAATGCCAAAACTGATCTATAAGTAAAAAGTTGAAAGTTTTTAATCATTTCTATTCCCATTGGAAAAAGTGGGAAAAGCTGTTTTTTCGGATTTATAGGCTTGATTTTTTAGTCATCACTCAGAGCAACTTGACGTCCAAATACCCAATGGAGCAGCAAAAGGCGATTAAGCATGCTCTGAACGGTCGCGTTGGACTGTTGAGCGATCTTTACGCAACTGGAATCGAAAAATTTCCGTAAGTTTGCTTTTCCAATTATTAAGTACTTTATTACATATAACATTCAATTGCACTTTAGTCATCCTCAAAAAAAGACAATCCTCAAATTTTTAAGTTATTCAGGTGTCTTTTGGAGGCAACAGCAGTCCACCACAAATACAGGCGCGAACTGCTCTATGAACTCGCGAGAATGTTGGCCAACGACATCATGCAGTTGGTAATGGAATGGACCTTATAAAAAAGGGCAAATTACGAAATTACCTATGTACTTTAATATTTGAGAAAATTTACAAGTTTTCAAATATCAAAAACGATCTAAACGAACGCTTTAAAAATAGGTATTCTCAAAAATCGCAAAGCGCATCAATTATAAGTTAAATACCTATAATTAAAACTTTTTGGATTTACTTATATTGTATTTTGAATTTTGGGATCCGGGGATTAAAGAAAAAGCGATTTTTGGATGGTAATAAGATTAGGTATTAGCATTTAAACAGCTAATATAATTGTTGTTTGCTATCCTATATATAATTTTAGAAGAGTTTGTATGTGGTTCACGCGGTTTTGACTATGAAAATGAAGATGAAATGAGCTAAGATTTTGTCCTTGGGGGTTTTCGGGGGTGC
>VAHH01001032.1:0-15603 GCA_013357305.1 Radopholus similis | reverse complement strand
CGCAAATCCGGGCCCCCTGGCGCGCCCCACTCGCCCGTTATAGTGGCGAGTTTACTTAACAATCAACTTTCTATAATATATAATAAAAAAGAATGCAAAAAACAATATTTTTTGAGAAATGGTTCATTCATTTTTCTAATTTGCCTGTGGGTGATGCTAAACTTTTGGAACCGACTGTATTTAGTATCTATTATACCTAAAAATATTTTATTTGCCGAAAAATTTTCGAGTACCTTGAAATTCAAGTTGCCCTTAATGTCTTTAATTTAAGATTAAAATTAACCTTTATGTAATCTATAATTAGTAATTACCTATAAATAAATTCTCCAGAAAATATGGCTCCAGTTTACATCCCACTGGAACTTGCATATAAAACTCTTTGTTTGTCGGGGAAACAAGTAAACGCAAAACACAATAATTTAAAAACGATACAAAAATGCCAAATTCACCATTCCAGGCGGAACTCAGCGAAGTGAAGTTAACCATCGACAGGACGAATGCTGAACCAAGTTCGGCAAGCCCGTCGTCCACGAATCTCCTCATGACGACTGTTAGACGCATTTTGCCGGTGCTCACTTGGCTGCCTAACTACAAGTGCAGCGAGAACCTGCATGCCGACATAATAACTGGCCTCACTGTCGGAATAATGGTCGTTCCGCAGGGTAGGACCAATTTCTGGGATCAGAGGGAAATGCCCTTTTTCAGGCATGGCTTACGCTACGCTGGCTGGAGTTGCGCCCGTCTATGGGCTCTATTCGTGTTTCTTCTCCGCCTTCTTCTACATGTTCTTCGGCACGTCCAGGCACATCTCCATCGGTATTCGGATCTAATCCAATTTTCACGTGCATTCTGACTTGCAGGCACATTTGCCGTGGCCAGCATGATGGTGGGCAGCGTTCGGGCCGAGCTGTTGCCGGACGCCATTCGCGTACGCGAGTTTGTGAATGGCAGCTGGATGCAGCGGGTAGAGCACGTGCAGGGTCCGGTAGAATTGGCATCTGACGTCACTCCAATCGTGCTCACCAGTGCACTCACTTTGGGTGTCGGAATTTTCCAAGTGATTCTGAGCCCGAACACAATTGAGATGGCTCGTGTCCATTCAGTTGCTGATGGCAATCTGCCATCTCTCATTCCTCACCAATTACTTCTCTGACGCACTCATTTCCGGCTTCACCACTGGTGCTGCGGTACACGTGCTCAGCTCCCAACTGGACAAACTGATCGGCGTCAAGATCAAACGCTACAGCGGACCGGGCATGGTCTTGTTTGTGAGTTTTGCCCCATCAATCACAACCATAAGCAATCCGAATGGGGATTTCAGATGTGGCGTGACTTGGTGTTGGATGCTAAGAATGCCAACTTGTGGACACTGGGCACCTCGGCCTTCGGACTCACATTCCTCACTCTGGGTCGGGACTACGCAAACCCGTGGTTCCGCCGCCACTTCCGAGTGCCACTTCCGCTGGAGCTCTTCCTGGTCATTCTGACTATCATCTTCTCCGCGCTGTTCCGCTTCAAACTGGATTACGGTGTCCAAATTGTCGATCAAGTGCCCAAAGGGTAAAGTGCTCCAGAGGACCACTTGAACTTGAATATTCCTCCCCTTGAGGATGCCATTCCCCGCCCTGCCTCGCCTCGAACTCCTCCAACACATGTGGCCAAGTGTGTTCTCCATCGCAATCATTTGCTACATTTTTGTGTTCTCGCTCGGCAAAATCTTCGCAAAAAAGCATGGCTACACCTGCGAGTCCAACCAGGAGCTGTACGCGCTCGGACTCAGCTCCATCTTGTGCGCCTTCTTCCCCGTTTACCCGTTCGGCGCGTCGCTGTCCCGCTCGTCCCTGTGCGAATCTCTGGGCGCCAAAACGCAGCTGCACGCCCTCTTCTCCAGCTCCCTCCTGCTGGTTGTGATTCTGTGGATCGGACCTCTGCTAGAGCCCCTCCCGATGGCGATTCTCGCATGCATTGTGGCGGTGAGTCTGAAGGCGCTCTTCTTGCAGTTTGAGGAGCTGCCCAAGCTGTGGAGAACGAACAAATGGGACTTTGTATGTTGTTCGTCGTCAATACCCAAAAGTCACTCCCGATTTGAGCTTGTCTGGCTGGTGGCGTTCGTGTGCACCGCCTTCCTCAACATCACTTACGGGCTGTCCATCTCGTTGCTGTTCTCACTCGCAACAAAGGCACTGACGAAGGCGATGGAGCTGGTGCGGAAGCGGCGCCACAACTCGCGAAGTCCGTCCCCGTCTGCTCTGCCCGTCGACAGTTTCCCCACCTCCACCTCTGTGCTCACCGAGGACCTGCTCCCGGCGAAAAATTAACAACCCCCCACCCATTCATAGTCAGCCAATTAATTCACTCATCATTTTCACTTCATTTTTCCTCCAATTATTAACATATGCAGACAGACCAGTGATTGAACATTGCGTGTATTCTAGAAAGCATTGTACAACAAATGAGATGGCACGGAAATGGGAACAGAGAAGGGACAAATGTTCGAAATGTTGTGGATGAAGTCGGGATGAAAATAAAAATATTTCCAGTAATCCAGAGGACGAAGATTTACATATGATATTGATATGACCCTTAAAACAAAGATCAGTCTGAATGGAGCATCTCCCGTTTGTGCTTGGTGCTGTGCAAGATGTTGTTCACCTCGACCGGGATCATGCCTCGCATCGAGCCGACGGAATTCTTTTTCGATCCGCTGCTCTGTGATCCCTGCGACGGCGATTCCAGCCGACACTTCACGCCGACGGTGCGCACGGAAAGCAGCCGGCGATAACAGAGTGCCCACATTGCGATGCCGATGGAGAACAGCGTGATCAGACACAGCCAAATCGGGCGGGGACCGTACGCCTGGTAGAAGTGGCTGAAGCGGGGAATGGCCTATTTGCGATTGGATTGACGTCAAAAGACTTGATCATTGGAGGACCACACAGAAGTACAACGTCCCCTGTTGCCACGAAGAAGCCCTGCATGGTGCCCTGCTTGATGGGGCCGAGAATGCGCGACTGAAAAGCGCAAGATTTGGAATTTAGACCTCGGCTGGGTGCACTACGCACATAGAGCACGTCCAGATTGAGCTGTCCAATGGGCATAGCCAGTCCCAGACAGAACACCAGCGTGGCGTGGTAGATGTACACGTTGATGGCGGGGGTGCTGTCGCACCAAGTATACTCGCTCCGGTTGCAGCCGTTCGACACCAGCTGCTTGGTGACCGTCCCGTTGGTGCCGGTCACGTTCGTGAAGCGCGGCTCAGGCAGTTTGGCGCTGAGGAAGGGCCACGGGAACGAGACCAGGAAGAAGAGGAGCATCAGCGAGAGCGAGCCGAGCACGCAGAAGCGCTCTTCGAAGTGGGACAGCAGACGGAAGGTGTAGCCCAGCGAGATCAGCACGCCCATCAGACCCATCAGACCCTGGACGCACATCTGGAACACCACCATCTGCTCGCCGCTCCAGCCGAACACCGTCATCGCGTATGCGTTCGACAGCGCCATCAGGTACAGGATGAACAGACACAGGTTGCTGAGAATGTCACATATCGGGTGAAAGGAAAAGCCAGATTGGAAGATGCATACATTTTGGCCATGATGCACACGCACACCGCCAACACATCCAACTTGCTGCCGCTGTTCGACGCTGCTGCGCCACCTTTGGATGCAGCGGGCGATTTGGAAGGCGATGCCGGAGGGACAGGACTGGCCGAGCGGGACGAATCGTCTTCGTTGTTGTTGCCGCCTGGTACGGCCAGCCGCCCCAGCGGCGCCTTCTCCGTGTCTGCGCCACGCCCTCGCGTCGCCCAGCGGTCCTCTTTGCCAGCTGCCATTGTGCGCTTCCGAATGCGCCCGTCATAGCAGGCGGCGAGCAGACTCAGACAGAACAGGCAAACACTGCCCTGGACGTAGGTCGGGGCGGTGAAGATGCTCAGGTGGGTGCCCCAGGGCAGCGAGATGGACCCAGAGAGGAGGTAGCCGAGCGGCAGCACGACCAACGGACCCGCGATGAAGGCCCCGTTGATGGAGAGCCCGATCAGGGCGGTGGCCTTCTGACGATCGCACTCAGTGCTCTTAAATCCAAATTGGGGCTCCGATCTGCCCTTCCGTTGCGTACCTCCATCGCGATCAGCACACGCCACCTGAGTTTGGTTTTCGGTTTGGGAGAACTCCTCGATCTCACGTGGTGATTGCGCCGGCGCCGAGGCCGAACGTCAACTGGGTGAGCAGGAAGGCCATCTTTCGCCACTGGACGGGCAGCACCTCGAGGTTGGCGTACAGCAGACAGGTGAGCAGCGAACACAAGGTGCCCGCCAAAATGGGCGGTCTATCGGCACAAACGGGGATTTGGCACACTCCCCAGGACCCACTTTGTGTGCGAAATGTGATTGCTGAGCCAGCCGGCCACCAGGGCGGCCAGAATTGAGCCGAGCGTGAACATCGACTTGGTCAGCCCGAAGAACTCCTCGCTCACGTTTGGGTCCATCTGAAGGGGATCAGGATCAGACACCGCCAGGAGGAGGGACTGGGCCTACGCTGTTCAGGTAGGGGAAACTGTTCACTTGGACCATGGCCACGGAGAGGGCGTCCTGAACAGAAGGGGGGTTCAGATTCAGACCACCTCTGCGGAGGGTCTGACCATGATGCTTTTCGGTGATATTTATTATCTGGAGATGAAAATGACGACACTTTAACGCTTGCTTGATATATTTTTTGAAGCTCATCCCAAATTAGTCGATTAAAACTTATTTTTGTTGCAGGAACTCAACCATGGTTCCTAAGCCTAGGCCTAAGCCTAACCATGATGACGATGGCGCACACAAAGTAGATCGAACGCCACTCGGTGACCATCGGTGCGCCAGAGCCAGAGTGGTCCAGAGAGGACTGGGAAGAGCGTGCCATTTTGGCGAGTGGGAAATTGGGAGGAGCCTGAATGTGGATGCCAACTGGGCAAAGTTTTCTGTCGTTGTCCGTAGAATGGGTGCAGCTCTGTTTTCCCGTTGCGTGCCTACCCACGATCCCTCAAATTTAAAAATCCGTTAAGTCTCCTTTTCCTTCCTCCAACTCTTTGTGGACTCTTGACATTTGAATGCGCGAAATACAACTAACTGTTGGGTACTGGGGCAAGTGGCGGCTAATAGGGTTGTCAGTGGAAACAGAAGGGGAGGGAAGGAATGGTGTGGAAGAGGAGAGTGGCTGTGGGAGGGGGAAGGGGGCTGTCTAATTGGAGTCTGCGAAAGCCAAATCAAATTGTACCTTTTGCCCCATAGGTTAATCATCAAAAGGTTGCGAGGTGCGCAGTAACGAACATTTGAGAATTGTGTGAAAAAGCAAAGAGATTCAAAGCGGGGCCAATCATTTGCAAATGGGTGGGTGGAACGAAACTCCCTCCCCCAATTGGCAGCCATCGAAACGCATTGCGGATGTTATACGAGGCAAGACAAGTCTCTCTGTTTGTTTTTGTTTGGCCTTTGCGAATTTCTGCAAAAACACGGTGTCAGGAGCATCGATTGAAAAAATGAGGAAATGGCGAGAAAAGGTATTACGAAAATGGAAAACGAATATTCGAAAAGAGGAGACCGAAGGACAAAAGCCCCTTCTGGCAAGGAAAGAATGGACTTAGGCATGTGTGCACACTTCCACACTAGAAAAGTGATTTGTGCGAAACGAACAGTAAAGTGCATTTTCTGTTTTTCGCCAAAATGGGAATCCAACCATTTGCATTCGGCCGCAGCAGAGAATCATCCATCAGCTGCGCAAACAATTGGCCCTCGTTCGCTTTGTTGAGAGAATGGAACTGTTTGTGGGACTCCTTGGGATGGGCCTCCCTTCTGGGTCCACCGTCAGACAGACCAATTTGGAAAAGGCTTTCGCCGCCTTCTTCCAGAAAAGCAAAAATGGAAAACAAACAGAGCTCAAATCGCAAAGAAATACTTATAGAATCGGTTAAAGAGATCTCATTTTCAACTTTCCAGTTCACACACTTTTCACCCCCACTACTATGTATTATGTTTGGTCCCTTTGTTTGAGCGGTGATAACTGACAACATTGAGACTTGAGACTCCGATCCCATTCGCTTCTGTCTCCAAATCCAAGGTATGGGAACGATAAGAGAAGAGTGTTTGGACTTAATTCCCAATTGTGTGCTCGATCGGTTGTTGGCTGGCTGGAAAATGATAAGAAGTCGGAGGGGGGTGGGCGAAGTGGGCAGTCCCACTCAGTCATCGTTTGTCTCCATTCCCCGGAAGGATGTTGCTCGGCTGGTCCCCTACTCTTGTGTTGGTGCTGTTCCCCCTGCTCCTGCCCGACCCAGCGCTCTGTTCGGACGCAGTCCGCCGTCTGTCCTTCCTGAACCGGTTCATCCGCCGCGATGTGCTGGATCAGCACGTGGACGCCCCGGACACGTGCGAGGGGTTCAACGGGGACCAGTACTTCGCGCAGAGGCTGGACCACAACGACCCCAACAACACGGCCACGTGGCAGCAGCGCTACCAGGTGAGAGAGTTCACACCGATCATGTTTGTGACGGCCACCATATTCGAGAGAGAATGTTTATGCGAGTCATGAATCAAAAGTGAACACTGAGTAGAACTTATTCTTCTTAACATCCGAATCGGGCTTTCTCGGCAAAGCATGTTTCCTCTCCAGTCTCTTCTTATCCAACAGCTCATCTGGCAGAGGTACTCGCTGTTCATCATCCAATTCTTTTCAATAATTAATATAAATTTAATTTAAAATCAATTCTCCTCTTCGTATTTTTTATACCAGGTGAATAGCCGCTACTTCGAGGCGGCTGCAGGGGAGTGGCCGGTGGTGTTCCTGATGGTCGGCGGGGAGGGCCAGATCTCCTCCAAATGGGTCTGCAACGAGGGCTACACCTACATGCAGCTGGCCAAGCGGCACAGGGCACTTGTGGTGCAGCTGGAGCACCGCTTCTTCGGCAGGAACGCCAGCTCCGGATTGGGGTCGGTTCCGATTCCGACATGTGTCTGTCGTTGACCTTTTGGCCTCCACCGGCAGGGACCTTTCGCTGCCGAATCTGCGTCTGCTCACGATGGAACAGGCGCTGGCCGACACTGCCCGGTTCGTGCCCTGGTTCAACGCCCAGCACGGCCTGAACCCGGCCCGGGTTCGCTGGGTGGCGTTCGGCGGCTCCTACCCCGGATCGATGGCCGCCTGGCTGCGCGTCAAGTATCCGCAGCTGACGGTCGGCAACATCGCCAGGTCATTTTGGCGTAGATCCATCCGATCAGCGATTACTTTTGGGATCCAGCTCGGCGCCGATCTGGCCCAAGGTGGACTTCTGGGAGTACTCGGCCGTGATGGAGTGGGCCATCCGCAACACCAGCGAGGACTGCGCCCGCAACGTCGACGCGGCATTCCACGAGCTGGTTGTGCTGATGAACAACGAGACCCAGCGAGTGGCACTATCCGATCTTTTCAGGTCCACAGAGTCTGGTCTCTGGTCCCTCCTCGAGACGCCAATTTCAGGGCCAAATTCCCGCTTACCGACGACCCCCTGGACATCGCCATGTTTCTGTCCAGCGTGTTCGGGGCCTGGCAGGACATCATCCAGTACACGTTCGACTACCGCACCGACCGCGCCTACATGGCCGAAATGAATGTGACTCACGCGTGCGAGCTGATGACCAACCAGGGGCAAACGCTTCGCGAGCGGCTGCGCGAGGTGTTCATGATGGCGATGCGCAGACACGGGGACAGCGGACCCTACGACTTCAGCTACAAGGGCGCCATCCAGCCGTACCTGGACACGTCGCTAGAATCGCCGTACGCGGAGGCACGGGCCTGGACCTGGATGTGGGCTGGGAGCAGGGCGTTGTAATATTCGGATGCGCAGTTCAGGACGTGCAACGAGTTCGGCTGGTACCAGACGACGGACAAGGAGGACAGCATGTTCGGCCAGATCATTTCCATCCAGAACTACTTCCAACAGTCAGCGAAAGCTTTTCGGGTCAGAAATTAGGGCAAACACTCTGCAGGTGCGCAGACATTTTCGGCAAGCAAATCGGGGCCGAATACGTGGAGACGCAGGTGCAGAACACGCTGCGCCAGTACGGCGATGGGTGCAGCTATGAGGTGGCGAAGAGGGAGTGCGCCATGGCACCTCCCCTTTGTGCAGGCGACCAACGTGCTGCTGACCAACGGCGGCTACGACCCCTGGAGCGCGTTGGGCGTCCGCGGGGCGGACTGTCGGAGTGCGCAGAGACTGGCCCAGGACGAGCGCCAGCTCCAGATGGCCGTGAACACCCCCGGGGCGGCGCACTGTTCGGACATGTACCCCAAGTACGAGGGGGAGCCCCCGATGCTGGAGGCCACCCGGGAGAGGGTGGTGGCCGCGGTGGGCGACTTCCTGGACAGGGCCAAGCACCAGATGGAGAACGGCGCTGTCGCAGCGGCGGCCACAGGACTCGCCCTCTCACTGGCTGTGTTCGCTTCGCTCTTCTTTTGTTGAACCGTTCTCCTACGGAAAATGTGTTGTCGAATGTCCAGATACAACGCTCTAATCGATATTCGTGGTCTACACAATACAATGCCATTTCCGATTTTGTCGTTTTTCTCATTTGCCCACTGCCTCCTCGTATGCGCCGCAGGAGTGCGGGTAGCCGTCCGGGGGGTCGGGCACCTGCTCGTCAGTGCCGACGCGGAACGCGAACGCGGTGCCGCCCTGGAACACTCGAGGCATGAGGGGGCCAACGGGTGGGGGTGGGGTGCCATGTTGTGCAGCATCAGGTGGCAGTGGGAGAACCACCAGCCGGGGTTGCGGGCCCGGAACCGGATGGTGATGTAGCCGCCCACGGGGATGTTGACCGTGTCGCGGAGAGACGGGTTCCGCTGAAATCATGCCGCAAGTGCCCCCAGCGCTGTCGAGCTCACTCACCTCCATTCCGGGCACGTTGCCCATTAGCCAGCTGTCGTCGGTCCACTTCAGGCCTTCGCAGCGTTCCTGAACCCCTCTAAATCCCCGATCCACGTCCGGGTCCCCATCTCACGTTCGCGTTCACACAGGGAATGTCCCCGTTCATCGTCCAGATGCTCCCATTCTCCGCGTGGTAGCCCCCGTAGCCGACCTTCATGAGGGCTGCAACAATGATGACTGATTTAGTTTGGCGATCTCCTTGTCCAAAGACCGAAATGGGTGCCGTGCAGGTGCAGCGGGTGCGAATAGCCGGGTCCGCCCGGGTTGGCCATGTCGCCCATGTTGTAGATGGTGATCTGGACCACGGAGCCGAGCGAGAAGTTGTAGTGCACGAAGCAGTCGCAGGCGTGGTCCTGGACAGAGACAGATGGGTTGGGGGGAGGGGAATTGGAATCGCTGCTGACCCAGTGGGCAGAGTGCTCGTGGTCGCACTTTGTGCGGTCGCACCACTGGACCACGCTGCTCAGGTTGTGCCGGTGGAAGTGCGGGACGCCGGTCGGGTGGGAGAACATCCAGCCGTCGATGTGGTTGTCGGAGTGCATGTTCGCGAACACCTCCTGGCCGACGGGTGGAAAGGCCTCTGCCCCCCTGGCCACCTGGTACTGTCCCTCCGGGAACACCTTCTGCGCCAGCAACTCCGCATCCTCGATGGGCGCAGCACTCTGCAGCGAGTGCGCCAGAATGCAGGTCCGGTTCAGGTGCGGCGGGAACTGTAGGAACGGGCAGTTCAGCACCCGGCAGGGACTGTCCCCAGTGCACCGCCGGTGCGCCCAGTCCACTTAAGGGACCCTTCGCCTTTGCTCTTTCGATCAGCCTTTCTCCTCCCCGCACCTTCGTTCTCGTCGTTCTGGCCATTGTTTTCGAGTTGCGCATCCTCGTAGTGCAGCTGGGCCAATCCCAGCTGGGGACGCTTCATGGGCGTCCAGTCCCAGAAGATGTACTCCATCGTCTCCACAATCACGCGGTACACCCGCCGACGTGGCGAGGGCAGGCCCCTTCAAGGGATGCGGAGTCTTCCCATTCCTCCCCTCGCCCACCTGACGAGCACGTCGTAGCGCTCTCCGGGGAACAGGATCAGTGCATCCACCTCCACCGGCCTGACGGGGGCCCCGTCCGCCGCCGTTACCCAGAGCTCGTGCTCCTCCACCCAGACGATGAGGCCGGCCGAGACCCCGCCGTTGACCAACCGCAACAGCACGTTCTCGCCTCGTCTGAGCGGGTAGGTGGTCAGCGGCAGTGAGGAGGGCCTCAGCAGGATGTCCTCCTGCACGGGCCAGCCCTTGTAGCCGACGACGATGGCCGACAGCGGGATGGAGCCGCCCACATTGGAGCCTGCAAAAGCGGTTGCGGAGTCCCGACCTCCCTTCCCGCCGAACCGTCATAGGTGCGCCGGGGGGCCCAGCACTGGAGGGACTGCCAGATGAATTGAATCGGCCCCGCGCCCACCTTGTGCCTGGCGTCGTTGCCCTGCGGCTGGTCGAAGCCGTGCAGCCACTTCATGGTGGAGTGGATGTGGCAGAGCCATTGCTCGTCGGAGGTGGGCACAGACCAGTCCTTTTGGGGGGCCAATATCAGTCCCCTTCCCACTCAGGCGGGTGGTGCCTGCAGGATGGAGTAGTACTCCCTTCCGACCTGCACCCTCTCCCCTCCGCCCAGTTCCCGTTCCTGCGCTCCTTTCGGGCTCTCCACCACCACAAACCCGCCCAGCAGTCCGTCTGCCCTGTCGTTCATCAGGTGCCCGTGGTACCAATGCGTGCCGGGAGTGTCCGCGATGAAGCGGTAGACAAAACTGCGGGCAAAGAAAAGACCAACGTTTGCCGTGGCAAATGCAAAATCGGTTACTCTGAGCCCGGCTGGATGGGGCATTGCTGCACAAAGGCGACCCTGCAACGGAGGGGACAAGCTTGTTGGCTGTCGGCTGTGCCGTGGCCACCCGTCCGTCCACCAGGCGTGCATCTTGTCCATGCCGTGCAGATGCACCGTCAGGGCCTGCGACCGGAGCCGGTTGCGCACACGCATCTTTGGCGTTGTGATTACCGTATAATAAAATTAGAGAACAAACAGCGACGCGAGCGCCCAGTGGGACCACAATCACGTTGCCCGGACTGAATCGGGGGACCCGTTCACGGTTCACGGCCATCCCCGGGTCCCAACGCAATGAGTGGTGGGCGACCTCTGACCTTTGACCGTTGATTGTTACGACGCGGCGATGCATGCCATCGTACTGGAGCACAGCCTCCATTTGGGCGGGACTCGGCTCCTGCTCCGTCCCATTGTCCGCGCTCCGAAGCCGCCAAACCCCGTCCCTGGGCGAGTAGTCCACCGGCACAGTTTGGCCTTTGCCGTCCAAGGTGCTCATCGTCAACTTGTGCTCCACCAGCAGATCAAACTCGTAGACGCCCTCCTGAGGTGAGACACTTGCAAAAAGTTGGGGAGTCGATGGGGACCGAGTTTGGCTTTGCGAGTTCCAGTGCCGACTCAAACCGATGCCACCCATGGACACCGAGGAGTGGGGACAGGATGCAGAGGGCAAAGGACACGAGCATTTTGGGAACTGTGCGTGAAAGGGGGAATTGCCGCACTTTGGGAGAACTGGAAATTGACTCTCTCTCTCTCTCTATGGTCCCCTGGCGGCCATTGTTTATTTTGTTTGCCCATTTTTGATCGCTCCTCGTGGGACAAATTCGCATCCCTTCGCCCTTTCAAATAAACTTTCTCCACACTTTTGCGTTCGCCGAAATGCGGCGATTGTTGCTCTCTTTCGGGCAACTGGCGGCCCTTTTTGTGCTTAGCCTCCAATGGGCGCACTTAGAACGGCCGCTGGAGTTGGCGAAACCGAACAAGGTCAGTGGTGCACATTTGCCTGTCCGTGTTGGACTTGTCTCCCTTGGAGGAGGGGCTCTTCGAGTTTGAGCTGGAGGTGCGCCACAAACTGACCATGAGCACGGCGAAGGAGCACGACGAGCTGGAGATCCACGACTTTGAGCCGGACGGGGTGCGAAGGACGGGATGTGGTCTCGGCTCAATTGCCGTTGCAGATGGTGTGGACCGAGCGCGACAAGAACCAGCTTCGCCCCTGTTTGGCTCGCCGGTCTTTGCTCGCAATGGCAGCGGCAAACAACAATCGCTCTTGGGCACTTGCCCGATGGGCCGCCCAAAGCGAGGAGACGCTGCCGGATCTGGTCCAGTTCAACGGCCGCCACTTGCGTCTTAGCGCCGTCAACGGCCAAATCCCAGGCCCAGTGTTGGTCGTTCCCCAGGGCGCCCAAGTGCTGCTGCGACTGAAGAACCGGCTCCTACTGGAGAGCATCGGCGTCCATCTGCACGGGATGACGATGCGCGACCGGTGGTACAACGACGGGGTCGCGCCGATGCAACAATGCCCAGTGGCCGTCCGATCTGAGTGCGTCCGATCAAGTCTCTCATCTCCCGCTGATTCCCAGTTTCGCGTTTCGCTTCACTGCCGAGCCTCCCGGCACTCACTGGTACCACGGCCGATTCCCGGACGGCCATCAGAGCAACGGCTTCCTGGGGGCCCTTGTTGTGCTTCCGAACAGCGGGGCAACAGCAGCGGTCTCCCAACGGGATTATGTGGCACTGCTGCAGGCAACCAATGCGATCAAACAGTCGATGAAAATGTTTTGAGGACTGGCCTCTGGTGAGCACAGAGGAGATGGAGCAGCAGGCGCGAGAGGGCGCCAGAGGCGGAGGGGCACACGGGGAATTCGATCCGCTGGCGAACGGGGGTCAACAAAAGGCGCCTCCAGCCGACGGAGTTTGGGCGCTGCTTGTCAACCAGAAAGGCTGGCATTCACGCGAGGACATTGTCGGGCGTCCGCAGCAGCTGCCCTGGAGCACATTTCGCATCCGTAGGGGCCAACGAGTCCGATTCCGGCTGATCCACGGTGGATTCCGACACCCGCTGGTGGTGCACGTGGAACGACACTGTTTGTTCACTGAATTTTAAATGGGGAAGTTGATTGATTCGAACTCTTTTATGGATGGACGTGGTGGCCGTGGACGGGACAGAGGTGGAGTCGAAAAGGCTGGACGCCATCATTCTCTATCCGGGCGAACGGTCATTGCAACTTGTCAACACTGCCTCGTCAATACTTCTTTCAGCTACGATGTGCTCATCCGCGGCCTACGGGAGCCGGCTCGCCCGCTTTACAGAATGGTTGTTGGACTGGCCGAACAGTTTCTCAGTGGGCACACAGTCAGCAACAACGGGACGATGCTGCCAGTTTATGGACTGGCCAACTTGGAGTATGAAGATGCAACTCATCGGTTCTGGAACGACGGAAAAGGTGTTAAGCCATAAAACGGGATAAATGTTATTTAAAATATATTGGAATTGTTTTGTCCCAATCAGTTGACTTTTCGCTGGAAAAGTGTGCAAAAAAGCCGTGCTCTTTGTTCGGATGCGTTCACAGAAGTTCGCAACAGTTCACGACAGGAGACGGGCGCAAATTTGAGTGCATTTATGCGGACGAGCTGGTTGCCAAGGGAGGGGATCGGAGAAAAGAGTTCAAGGGGACGGTGGAAAAGCACGTGATTGGAATTGACCCGGTGTCCCGCACAGTGGACGGCTTCCGCTTTCGAATGCCCCTCTCAACCGGGCCATTCTTCGTCCCCGGCAATGTGGAGCAAGGGCTCAAGTCTGCAAACTGTTCCTCTGCATCCACAGAAGGCGTCTGCTTTTACTTCAAAAGATTTGCCCTGGGAAACGACGTTCAGGTTGGGAAGCGATGCGATGGGCCGGTCATTCATCTGTTCAGATCGCGTTCATCAACAAAATTGGGAGCACTGGTGACGCATCTCTGCCTCCTCTCCAAATGCTCTTCCGCCACTCATTCTCCATCCATTTGCATGGCGTAAAGTTCCAGACTGTCGAAACTGGTTTCCCCTCTTTGGACGGGAAAGGGGACGTGGAAATAAACCCGGAATTGGACAAGTGCCGCCACAATGGAGAAAATTGCGAGGAAATCGGGCCTGGAAAGACGAGCGGAAACAGCAGTGGTGCTGCTGTTTGGAGGGACACGGTGGTGGTCCCGTACGGAGGATACACAATCATCCGGTCAGCACATTTCAGGCCGTTTGTAGCATTTCCCAACTTAAGATTCCGAGCCGACAATCCTGGCTGGTGGGTTGCGGAAACACAACAAAACGGAGTTGGGAGTGCGCAATTTGCCTTCGGCATCGGGGAAGAATCGGATATGCCAAAGCCGCCCGAACAGTTTCCGTCCGATTGCGGCACATTCGACCCGGGCCTTGGGATTTATACAAGATTTGCCTTAGAGAAATGATCAGCAGTTGTCTGTCAGAATCTGTTTTAAAGTGAAAACAACACAGAACACACCATATCCGCAAGTCACCAATTTTAATGCCGTTTCCGACTTCTCTCCTTATTCTGCTGCCCATCCCACCTCTTCTGGTTCATCTTGTAAATTATCAGCGCATTTCTTGCATCCGCAATTGAGTCGTGCTCTCCTTGCTGAATCTGGAGTCCGAGTATGTGGTGAGCAAGGAGCTTTAGCGATGGGGTTTGCACTCCGCTGCCAACCATCTTTCGCAGCGGTGGATACTTGGACGTGTCGCGAATGAGGCGTTTTGGGTGTTCAAGTCTGAGCACCTGCAAATGCAGATTAGGTGGCATGCTATAATTTGCAAGTCTATAAAGTTCAAACCCGAAAGTCATTATGGACCGCGTGTCCAACCACAATGGAACCGGCTAGAAGTTTGTTGACTTCTTGTTGTACTTGTTGAAAAGGTTCGCCTAAAATGCACAGTGTATGCCTCTCTCTGGGCGGTGTTTGAGAATGAATGACCTTTCAACAACAAATGGCCACGTCTGACTCCGCTGACCTTGGTCCTATAGTCGGTGACTGGTTCCGATGGCCGCACGTACTTGTCGTACACCTGTTCACCCTCGTAGTTCACAATGGAAACTCGTGCAAGCATGTCCTCTTTGCCACTAAAGCCTACGCCCACATATTCACAATCAAGAGCCAACACTTTTGGCTTAGTCTTCTTTGATTGGCTTCCTTGATGCGAATCGGCTGCATTTCTTTTGAACTTATTTCCCTTCTTTTTGATTTTCGTCAATTTGGAAAATGATGTAGCATGTCCTTTTGTAGCCTTTTTTGTCGAATTAAGTTCCTGCAAGATTTAAGCCAACAATGAAATATAAAACAAACGAAATTTAAGTTTGGAAAACCTGTTTAAGTGATAACCAATTCGACGAAAATTCCTGGATCTGTCTTTTCATACGCTCTGATTAGTGATTAAATTAAATTTATTCTGGCCCTTAAATCTAAAGCATTCTGATTGGAAAAAAGTTCTTTTCGAAAACAAATTGATCATGCTAACAAAAATTTTATATGCGTTTTAAACGAAAAGAAGCCTATAATTCCTTTTGGGCGAAAAATCCATTCATGGGCAAAAAAGACAGCCATTCTGATTTGCCTATGAATTTATGCTGTAGTAGTACATATTAGTTTAGTTTTAGTGTTAGTCCGTGGGATTGGAATTATTTTTAGTTTTATTAAATAATATTATTTCGGATAAGGGTAATCATAATCACCGCCCGGCGGGGAAGCATTCAGCCCCACCAATTCAGCTCCACCGTTTCAGCCCCACCATTTCAGCCCCACCGTTTCAGCCCCAGTACGT
>VAHH01001031.1:0-15604 GCA_013357305.1 Radopholus similis | reverse complement strand
TCATTCATAACTTTTTGTAAATTTAACAAATTTGAGAATGCCTAATCTCCTCGATGAAGCTTAATATCAATGAAAAGCTATTTTTAGGTGAATTTGCCATGTCTTCCATCAATAATGCCGTCACTATGATCAGCGTTCTAAGCTTAAGCTTGGATACATAAGTATTAAACTTAGAAAGTTAGAAATATAGGTTTGCTTTTTATCGACTTAGGCTTTAGACCTTAGGCTTGCTTAATCTAAAATTAACCCCATTAGGCCCGCTGTGCCGAAATACCAATTACAAATGTGGCTAAAAGGCGCTGATGGAGGGCTTCACGAGGTCGATATTTGAACTGTTTGAAATGTTGGACGTAGAAAACAAAAACACATTTATTGCTACGCACATTCTATAGAAAGGAAGAAAGGAACAGATTGTGGGGATGACAGAGGACAAATATTTGTTTGTTTCTACTCGATTGGTTAATGCTGGGATTGCATTCGGTGAGATTTGATTAGTGGAATTGCATAAGATGAGTTTGACGGGAAAGTGTCAAATTATGCGCTCAAATAAATGTACTGGGCTCAATCAATTGTGGAGAGCGAAATTGGTGAACCGAATTTTGAGGTCTAAAGGTCCAAACGCATAAAAATTCTTTTTC
Organism: Radopholus similis; assembly: GCA_013357305.1. Lineage (NCBI taxonomy): Eukaryota > Metazoa > Nematoda > Chromadorea > Rhabditida > Pratylenchidae > Radopholus > Radopholus similis. The sequence goes on along the minus strand of VAHH01001031.1, from coordinate 14,966 downwards.
AACAGGCCTCAAGCCTTTAAAATAAGCCTAGTTGCACAAATTTCGGTTCACCCAAAAAACTAGATAATGCATATTTGGAGGGGCTAAAAATGCCAAAAAAAAATTCCGTAAAATCCGCTTCAAAAATCAGTGGTCCATTTTCCAATCGTTTTGACTCCACTCAAATTCCTCAGTTCGAGCGGTGCTCTTTTGCGCAGTCCGCGTTCACCGGGTCCAAGTAGTCTTCGGTCTGGCAGGCCCAATGGCGGTGGCCGGCCAAATGCACGCAAGTGCCCACCAATTTTTGTACATGAAATGAGTGCATAAATGGTTTTAAAAAATACTATTAAATTTCTTTTAAGATCAAGGAGATTGTAAGATTTTAAAGTTTTTAAAGATTTTTGATTTTCAAAATGTACATTAAAAAATATTATGATTTCTAGCCTTTTCAGAAATTAGATTCTTTTCAATATCGTTTAGATTTGGCCAGATCGCATCTAATTTTTTGAGATTGCCAAGATTTCAATATTTTAAGTGAATAGCTTTTCAAGGCCTTTTAAGATCTTGCTTTTTTGGAATTTTATCATGTCTAAAATATTTGAAGATATTTTTTTTATTTTAATTAAAATTATAATTTCACCTTTTGCACTTTGATGGTGCACTGAAGTGCGCCGTCGCCCCCATTTGCTTCTTCCACTTGGACCTCTTCGGTGGCGCCCATTTGTTGCGCCAACACACAGAAGAGCGCCAACACTGCGACGCCAAAGAGTGCCTTGTTTGAAGCCATCGAATAAAAAATAAGCGTTCTTTGAAAAAGCTGATGATTTTTCGCTCTAAATGTTCTCAGTTTTGGTCGTAAAATCGAAAAAAAATTTGATAGTGACGTGTCAGACAAAATCAGAGACAGTTTGGTTAACCAAAAACCGAGCCGGAAACCAAAAAACCGGGATTTTTTTGGTTCGGTTTCGGCTTTTGGATCACAATTTTGGGATTAAATTCTCATGCTGAAAGAACACAGCTCTAAAGCAGAATGGCTCTTCCTTTTTCGAAAAATTGATCACTTTTTTCATTCATTGTCTGGTAGACTTATTTGGCAAAGATACGAGACTCCAAGTGACAATCCAAACACAAAGAAGCCAGAATCCGAAAGGCGCCATTAAACAGGAAAAGTGCCAAACTGAGAGAAGCTGGAAACATGAAGCCAAAGTGCCGTGGCCAGATGGCGGCGCCTAAACTGTCAAAATGGCCGTAAGAAAAGGCCATTTTATGGCACATTTTGTGCAGAAAGTGCGCCCGCCCCTTTATTGTGACGCGAAGTTATTAGGTGCTTCTTGGCATTCGCGCCTATTGGTCCATCCGTTCTCCACCATCGCTTACTCGTCGTTTGGGCAACGATGGGAACGCCTCTTTCTCAATAATGCCCAATGTGGCTAATGGTGGCCACATGCAAATCCTCAACCCCTCAACAGCTGCTGCTTGTGCCAACGCAAACACATTCCAACGCCTTTTTTTGGCCGCTCAGCACAAATCCTCAGTGGCATACTGGCCCATAACGAGAGCCGGCAGGCACCATCAGAGAGGGGAAAGGGGACGAACGGCACGGCACCGATAGGCTTAACTTCTCTCTGTTTGTACAGCCCGTATGCCAACAAGGCAATGGTGGAGAATGTGGCATGCCATACGCGGCTTTGTGTTTGCCGCGGCGCCAATCCGGCTGGCTCAAATCGGCAATGGGCAAGGGGCCAGCAGGGAAATGGGCTCGCTCAACGTGGTGGCTGCGCTTCACTGCTCACCTGGGATAATCTATCTGTTCGCCCGAAGCGCAAGAAGTAATTTGACAAAGTGGACCTAGCTACCTGTGGCCTGCCGGAAGTTCCTCGCCCATCAAATCCGCCCTTTTCTCGGCACAGCCGACGCCAGCCGGTCGGCCAGCTGGGCGCGGATTTTGCGGATCATCCGGCTAACGTGTGTAACGCCGCGCTTCCAATGAATGAGAGTAATAGCAATCGTGGGCGCGCAGCGGCTAGCGGCGCCATTTGGACTTTGGGGGACGCAGTCCGCGCGACGCCAAAGCCGTCGTACTAACTATACTGTACTTTTTACGAAATGAGTCCTCACATAGTCTCACAATCATTTTGTGTAAAGTGAAATTTGAAAACATGATTTAATCAAAATCATCAAAAAAGTGCCTTTAGGAAATTAGTCATTTGGATGTGGCAACTCAGTTATTTGACTCTTCTTATGCTGGTCAGTGATTACTTTATGCGTATTGATCACCATTGATTGGTTTTTAATTCAAAAAGTGATTGTAACTTATAAAATCAACCATTTGAGTTTGCTCGCTTTGATCAGTGATCAGTCAGTAAGTACTCGGTCACTGTAGATCATCAGTGGGGTTAAGACATTTGACAGTGAAGAAGGCATAACAGCGACCCGTCACACAAGCACCAGAGGCTATTTGGGCCAATGAAAGAGTTGGACTCGTTTGGCCAAACCACTCCAAAGTTGGGGCCCAAAAACTGGTCCCAACTTGGCCCATTTGGCCTGAGTTCAATCAAAAAATCATAACTCAAGGATTTGGAAGCCAATTTGAATGGACTCTTTTTTGACAAATAGCCACCATTTTTGGTTATCCAATGAGCCCATGGGATCATTTGTCCGATCTCTAGTGGTCACCGAGATATGCCTCAAATCGCGGGTGGCGTGAAAATGACTCCCACTTTTCTGCAAAGTTCGGTTTTATATTTTTGGCGCTTTTGAATTAATGTTTAGTCGTATTTACTAAATTTGCTTTTTGTCGTGCCAATTAGGAGGCATTTGGCGTTTTCTGAGGTTCCTACCATCCATTGGGCCAATAAATCAATGGGATCGCGTTCAAATGGGGCCATTCGGGATCCAGGCATTTGGGAGAAGCAAATTTCTCATCATTTGATTCCAATTTATTTTTGAGGCACTGAATGGCAAAGAAAGGCCCATCTTTTCTCACAAATTCATTCAATTACAAATTACATAAATTTTCTATTTAAATTCGGCAATTTTATTATAATAACGCGTTCATTGAAATTTGCATTCCAATTTAGCGTTGTGAATTTCTGCGCTTGAAATTCAAAAAATGCTTCCTCCAAATTTGGTGTCTGCGTGCCGTTTTATTGCTCTGCTCTTTGCGCAAGCATCAATTGTTTTTGCCGATGCGTCCCATCCATCACAGGGCAATAATGCTTAAACAAAGACTTAAAAAAAGAATTTCTATAGACTCCAAATAAGACTTTGGGTATTGTAATTATATCGATTTTTGAAAATAATTTGAAAAATTAAATTTATAATTGACTTTGCTATGCCAAAAATTGCAAAAATTGGGTCATTTTTTAGTGATGAAATTGGCCGAAAATGATATGCATCAATGCATTGAATTGCAAAAACAAGTGAGAGAATTGATTGCCAAAATGAGGGGCACTCACAAAAATGCAGTGATTGGACTGGTGGAAAGGGAAAGGGAAAGGCACAAAATGCTGGACAAACTCAGAACTGGAGGCGCAACCAAAACGGCGGAAGAACGCGGCGAAATTTACCAATGGATCGCGGTAAAAAAAATTCGAAAATAAAAAAATTAAAAAAAATTTTAATTTAAAGGTTTCCGTTTTTCATCAAAAATTTAATGAGCGAATGATGAAAAAATTTCATCTTCAATTAAAATTTGCCAGAATAAAAATAAAAAGCATTTTTATTTTGAATCTAATTTTAAGTTCATTTATTGACTCAATAAAAATTCAAATTTTTATTTGATTTCCAAATTTAGACACTTGAGCGTGATATAGCCTCGCTTCAGGCGCGAATTGACGAATTCAACCTGGGCAAAAAATTATTCCGATTTTTGGCCGAAATGCTCGCACTCAATTCTGGGACTGGAGAGCCCACGAAAAGCATTCTGGCGCTCCAAATGAATTTCGCAAAAATTGAGGGAGGCAATCGCTCAAAAATTGGGAATCGGATGGAAAACAGCAGAAAACAGGCTTCTTCTTGGGGCAAGCGAAAAATTGGCCAAACTGGTCGCACAAATTGACGACATTTATGCCCAACTTTGGAGTGATCAGAGCAGAGGGAACAGAACGCCAAATCGAGTTATGTGATTGCTGAAGAAAAAGGAAAATCACTGATCAAAAGTCTAAATTTATTTTTCAAATTAGGCACCCAAATTAGGCATTATGGCATTATAAATCCCTTTTTGTTCGATTTGATCACTGATCAGTGTTGATCTGGACAGTTTTAAGGGCTCAAATTTTCTTGAGCATCTTGATCCAACATACGTGTAAATCAAAGTTTTCAATTTAAATTCAAAATTTTCAAATTTCAATTTTTTGGCCACAACTTTACAGTACACTTGCAGCAAATGCATCATTGCTTGCCAACGTATTGTGGTTGTCCGCTTGCCAGTTATCGGATGTTGACTACAAAAATGTTGGACGGCTGGCTTTCCATTGGCGCGAAAAAGTGCACCTGTCATTTGGGCGACGCGTTCGGACGACGGGGGCTTAAGCCATAATTGGACAAGTCTTAAGCTAAAAATTTGATTCTGATGCCATTGGAAAGCCCAAAGTGTGCTCTATCGCTCTATCCAGATGTCTAATCAATTGCCGGATTTCTCAAAAATGGCCAATTTATGGCCAAATGAAAATATAAGGGATTTTTGAGTTTTTGGGCCATAACTCGGCCCGAACTGAACCAATCAATTCCGTCCCAAATGCAATTTTGTAGAGCTTCCATAGATTCATCATCCAATCACTTTTGGGATTTCTCTTCTAACTCTACTATTTTCCAAGTTAAAGTAGCTTGTCAAAATTCCCGTTGCCCAAACGTCGTCTTCTAAACGACATGTATCGCGAAAAGTGCACCTCTCATTTGGGGGCAACTGCGCTGCTGCTGCTGCTGAATGCCTGCCTAGTAGATATGTATAAGCTGCTGAGTGGGATTTGCCTGCTTCCCTGTTTGAGGCAAAACCAAAAAAACCTATGTGCGTGCGTGCAATAATCCCTGTGCAAAACAACACATTACGGAAATTGAAATCTGTTTGCGCGCCGCACACCCATTTACTTCCGAACCGAGCGACGAAAACATTAATCCCCCTTGTGGTGGAGGAAAGTGCACTCGGCACTGCTTCCCAGAATGGACGCGACCGACGGGCAATGCACGTGAATGACTATTTGCGATGAACTGAACGATATTTGAATATGAATCAGATTCTTACATTTTAACAAGTGAAGCTCCACGCTTCAAGAGTTGGTTTTTTATCAATGAATTTGATCTGATTGAATTGATTGATTGTAATTATTTGATTGATTGATTGATTGATTGATTGATTGATTGATTGATTGATTGAATTTAGCCGAAGCTGATTCGACTGTTTGATTGGATCAAGCAAAACAGTTTGATTTATCGGATTTTTTGAATGTTAATATTTCCATCTGATCTATCAGTTCAATTTCAATCCAACTGATCAGATTGATTTATAAATTCATCCTTTGGTCACCATTTTTTCTGGCGCATCATTTGCCTAAATTCACCTTGTTTCACTCGAGAAAAAATCACATCTCCAGAGACCGCGTCAGCCAATTCAATGTAATATGGGCAATTGGGCAAAAGAGGGCCCAGCCACAGTGATTACCTGATTACAAATTACAACAATAGGTGGAACTTGGGCGACCAGTCGGACAGTTTAAAAAATGTGGAGCAAGAGGAAGAGGGGCCAGCCAGCCAGCCAGCCAGCCAGCCAGCCAGCCAGCAGCCAGCCAGCCAGCAGGACTACAGCGACAGTGTTCTCGGCGCTGGTTGTGAAGCAATTTTGGGCGGAACATAGGGCGCAATTGTTGTGCACTTGTGACTTGCAAGAGCAGCGCGAATCAGTCGGCCAGCCACAGCAAGATGGATGACAGCAATTTGGCCCTGCATCCAATGTCTTCTCTCACTACACAACAATTTTTGGGTGATGATGCAACAGCTCCATTCTCTTGGTGTGGCCAAAAATGTCCAAAACTTCAAAATTATATTTACATGTACATATTTTTGCTTTCTTGAGGTAATTTTAACGAATTCTGTTTTCTGTTAGAGTACATCGCAAAGAATATCTTTTCACTACCAAAGGGGAGAAAGGAGTAGAAGGAAGTTTTAATACTTGTAACTTGGCAAATTATTGGGATATCTGGCCATTGAATATATCTTTGGATAGAGCATACTTTTGGCTTTCCAATGGCATTTTATTCAAATTTTTAGCCAAATTCTTAATCAAGTTATGGTTTATCAAATGCCGCCGTCGTCCAAACGTCGTCTTCCAAACAACCTGTTCCGATTCAAGAGTTCTCCCAAAATTGTTCCATTTACCAATTGCCTTTTGGCCTCTTTTACATGCCTAGAGGAACTTAAACTATCGATTTTCTCCGTACACCAGATTTCGTCCAATCAATAAATATTAGTTTTGAGTCTATCAGCCACAATAAAATGGAACATTTCAAATGCGTCCTATTGCTCTGCGCACTGCTTCTCTCATTGGTGGACTTCGGCGAACAGCAGCCGCAGGCAAAGCGCCAAGCTAAACCGCCAGAGCCAACCCAGGTGAAAGACTTTTTAAGCATTTTTCAGAGAAAAATTTTAATTTAATAATTTAATAAATTAAAGCAAACTAGTCTAGAGACTAAAATTTCTAACATAAAATTTTTGTCTTATTTTTTTAATATCTAAAAATATCTTAAAATCGATGGAAAACATAAAATTCTTAAACAGTTATATTTTCAAATCTTATTAGCATTCTTAGAATTAGATTGTCTTTTAATTTTAAGTTTATTGAAATTTAAAAATAGAAATATAAATTTTTTGTGCAAGTTTAAAATTGGAAATCTAAAGTAGTATTATTTGTGCTCCAATTCCAGATGCTTCCATTCCCGGTGCAGGGGAAGACGATGGCGCACCGCAAACGAGAGCTGAAGCAGCCCAAAGGCGGCGCCAAAAGTGAATGGCCCGGCCGTGTGGAGGAGCTCACTTTCGCCCAGTTCACGCGTCTGTTGCAGGCGCGCCGAGTTGAAGGGGGGTGGGTAACACACAATTTCGTTAAAAATTTTTTTTTGAAAATTGGACTCCAAATTTTCAGTTAATTAAGTTTATGTAACTAATTGGGCTTTAGTTGGATTTGGCCGGGTGATAGCTTTGTACATGACAGATGTGGTCAGTTCTGCCTGATTTTGGTCCATCCACAGAAGCCTAAAGCGTCCAAAAAATGGAGCCCGATTGATTGTCTAAAAATTTGAAGAGCTTTACTATAATCTTGACAACGAATAGAGCTAACATAGAGATCCCCAAAGTGATTGGATAGAGATCTGTGGAAGCTCCAACAAAAATGGCATTTGTTAGGAATTTATTTAATTCAGTTTGGTTCAAGCCATGGCCAAAAACTCCAAAAATCCCCGATTCTTTGCGCTTCCAAAGGCATCGAATCAAATGTTTAGTCCAAACCTCCAAACCTTGTTAGAATTAAAGCCACATATGTATCGAGGCCATGGGAGTTTTACCCTTTGAAATTTTTTTTCGATTTTTAAAATAATATTTTTGCAGCCAAATTCGCGCCAAACGCGATCCCGCCAACCAAGGCCCATGCGAGAAGTCGTGCCACCAACGCTTCAAGAGCTTCGCCTACATTGAGTGCGTGAAGCGCGAGTGCGGCTACCATTGAGATGGAAAGAGAGCAGCGAAAGAAAGCCAAACAAGGAAGAATAAGTGAAGAGATGTGTACGAAATTGAAATTTTTTGAATTTTATAATAAGAATTCCCAGGCCAGACTTTGTCAATGTTACCTATCCAAATATCCAAACGGAGGTCGTCCACAGCTTGTTGTGCCCGGAGAAGCTTTTTTATTTTTGTTTACGTTAGGACAGGCGAAATCCTTTGGGCAGGACCAAACAATGATGGATGGTTCCTGGATTTGAATGCACCACAGCCACATAACTGCTCTTTAAAGAAATTGGGGGGAAGGACCACAAAACTGTGATGGATGGAAGGCGTCCTGGATTTGAATGTGCAGCACAGCTTTATTACTAATTGGGAGAATAATCGCTTGATTGGTCGCCGTTTAAAGCCCAACTTTTCCTTGAATGTTGCTCCACATTTTCTTGCACTCAACTTTCTCAATGGCATCAGATTCAAAATATTCACATTTTATATAGGAAGTAGGAGCCTTTAAGAGCTGTAGAGCTATCTCATCAAATTCCGTCTGCGGCTCAAATAATTTGCTCCGTTGAATGAATGTCCATCCGGACGGATCCCAATCAAAAAGTGTGCACACTGCTTCCAAAGGCAATCGATAAACTGCCCCGTAATAAAGTGCCCCGCCTGGATATTTTCGCTAAACTGCCCCGCCTCACCCAAATCAACTATTGTTCTCCCCCACCGATATCCGTTTCGTTGGATATCTGATCTTTTGCATAGGAGTCAGGGGATTAATATTCTACCCTTTTTCGTCAAAAAAATTCCGATTCAGATCTGTCTAAGCCTAAAATCTGGACTGGCAGTTTTATGGTAGCCGCTTCCAAATGTCTCCCCGAATTTGATTCCGCTTCCCCCTCATAGCGGACCAGATTCTCATCTTGTCGTGTTGCTGCTGCTATTCGCCGTGTTTTTCACTCGAATGCCCAATTAGTCATTTATCTTGATGGATATCGTGTGCTCGCGAGCGCCAAAATGTTTCCATTTTGTGGCGCTACTCCGCCGTTAAATTCTCGCTTTGAAGAGAAAAATGTCTTTCAATAACTCACATTAAAATAACTTTTTTATAAATTCTGATTAAAATTCTATTTTCTATTATCAATTTTAGTACAACATGTCGTCGTCTTGGCGCGATTTGCTCGTTGTGCTGGCGCTGTTCATTGTATTCCTGGTCACATTTAAATTGGCAACGATGCTGCAGGACACTTTATCAGGTAAAAAATGAATTGTTGACGAAAGAAGGATTTCAATTATAGGGTCGACACAGTTATGGACCACAGGTCGTTTGAGCGATATAGGGGAGCTATGACAAGCCCTTAGTTAAAGGCCCAAATATCATTTTGTAGAACTTCTATAGATCTAACCAATCGCTTTTGGCATCACACTTCTAGCTCTTCCTTGCAAATTTTCTTAATTCTTAGAATCTAGGCAAGCTAAGCTTTAAGACTTTAAAACTATGATTTTAGCTAAGCTAAGCTTTCCAAGATAATAAGTTTAAGCTAAACTTTAGGCTAAGATTTAAGATAAGCTAAAGGCCTCTTCCCCAGTTCGACCCAGCTCAGTTAGGCTCCGTCTAAAAATGAATTTTCTAGCATGGTCCAACATGTCGATTTCAAGTTTCAACTGGTTTAAGCCTAATAATTGGGCTGACACTTCCTAGATGAAGTCATCGATGGCAGCAGTTCATTCTCGGGGGACATGAAGCATCACAACGCTAAAGGTGGCTTTGAAGGGGGCGAGAGCAACGAAAAGCATCAATTGAAGTGGAGCTGAACAGTGAACAGTGGGAAAAAGAAAAGCATCGAAAATAACATATTTTTAATGTACATTCATAAATTTATAAAAAAAATTTCATAAATTTATAAAAGTTAGACCCAAATGTTTTAGAAAAATCGGCCAATTTCCAATTGTTTTGGCCATATCTTGTTCTCAAAGCTGGACCAAGCAATTCAGAAAGTGATTTTCCTTTTTCTTCAGCAATCACATAACTCGATTTGGCGTTATGTTTCCTCTGCTCTGATCACTCCAAAGTTGGGCATAAATGTCGTCAATTTGTGCGACCAGTTTGGCCAATTTTTCACTTGTCCAAAAAGTTTGTTTTACGCCCTTTTCCATCCGATTCCAATTCTCTCATCTGTTTCCTCATTTATTTCGTAAATTAAAAAAAATAAAAATGGATGATGAGAAATGTTATAACTCATAAAGTGTACGTAAAAATCGAATTCGATGCATAAGGTCTCGATCAAAAATTGCTTGGATATGTGTGTGTACGAGGACACAGTGGTCATTGAATTGCACAAATGGTTCCGACACTGTGGTGAAGTGGTGAAAAAAATGTTACAAATTAGAGTTGTTGGTTCTTTTACTGGAATGATGGCTGAGATTTGAGTGTGAAAGAGCAGAGTCTTTCTCGTTGAAGAGTGCGGTTTTGTGGTTTGACAAAAATAAAAAATGATGCTAAGTGAACTGAATGAATTGAATACAATACACGCTGAAAAAAGGGCCAAAAATAAGGAACTTCTTTGAAAACCATTTTTCAATTTTCAAAAAATCAATAATTTTCAAAAATCAATAATTCTCCTTTTTGGCCTTTTCCCAAAGAAAATGTTTTAAAATGTGAATTTTAAATTTGGCTCATACGCGGGTTGCCTTCTCCTCTTTGCCGCCGCCAAAGTTCAGTCGGCGACGAGTCGGTTGGACGCAGAGCAGCGGCAACTCGCCGAGCACAACGCGCACTGCCGCTCCACATTTCGGAGTTGTCGCAACCATGCACTTCTGTACAATTAAAGTGGAATTTAAATTCAGAAAAGTTTGCAAACGCCAAAAAATGGCACTACGACATTTGCGAATCGTAATGTGTAGCCAGTGGGTCATTTTAGCCTAAGCCCAAGCAAGCTTAGCTTATCGCTTAGCTTATGTCTAGGCCAAACGTGTAACCGAGCAGGTTAATTTGATCCTAAGCTTGCAAAAGTTTTGATTTTTTGCCTCCGTCTTGCAAATGTCTCCTCATCCAAAAAGTGGGCTCAAACTCAAATCGCCCCAAACATAAATTGGAGGCTTCACCATTGTCCAAAGAGCTTTCCCTTCTCTATAAAAAGGGCTAAGGGCACAGATGAGTGGAGAGTGGTGGCACTATCTCAGTGATCAATCATTCCTCGGTTCCTCCTCCCCTTCTTGCATGATCTATGAGACTCTGACTGATTTGAACATTGATCAGTGGTTTGATCTGAGCTGACTCTCATAGAGATGGGATCCATTTTTGAAGGTGATCTGAGCTGACTCCCACGGAGATGGGGGCCCATTTTTGAAATTTTCTTCACACAAAAGTGACTAAATGTGTGCCATTTGTTATTTAAAAAATAATTTTTAAAAATTCTCCAAATTTTTCAATTAGGCAAGCATTTTGATGGGTTTGCAGTTTGCACCATTCATTCACCTGTTGCGGTTTTGGCACATGCAACCCGCGCTCCTCGGTCACAGAAAACAACTTCTCCTCTGCAATTTAACGACAATAACCGATTTTCTCTAAAAGACATTGATGCGCTGACCAATGAGTGCGCTGCGGCGCTGCTGCTCGAACAGCGCGTCGTAGTTCTTCCACCAGGCGCACAGCTCGAGCAGTTGCTGCGCCAACTCCGCATTCTCGTCCGTGTGATCGTCGTCCACCACCATCAAAGTATGGCTATAAAAGCGAATTATTTTGATCTGCGATTTATATTTGATTTATTTGATTTCTGTCCCAAGCATTTGATTCACTTCAAATCCTAATACATTTCGCTTAGGCGACGACGTTTGGGTAATGGAAACCCTATGACAAGCCATATAAGAAATAGAGCTAGAAGAGAACCCAAAAGTGATTGGATAGAGCTATGGAATCACTACAAAATGGCATTTGGGAAGGGAATTATAATAATTCATTTTGGTAAAATGGCCGAAAAATCCAAAAATATGAGTTCAGTTTTGACTAAGTTATGGCCGAAAATCTCCAAAATCACAAATCTGACTCATAACTTGGCCAATTTTTGAGCAAGTTCATAGGCTGAATCGGACATTAGATAAGTCTTTCCAACGGCAGTTAATTCTAATTTTTAGCTTAAGCATCAACCCATTTATTGCTTGTCAAAGGCTCCCGTCGCCCAAACGACATGCTTCGCTTCAAATCGATCACATTTGAATTTCCAAAGCTTAGCTTTTTGATTTGTAAACTTAGAAAAGAGCTTGAGCTTGATCTGAACATGCTTTGGGCTGAATTGGACATTAGCTAAGCACCTCAGCGCTTCAAATCGATCAAATTCGAATTCCCAAAGCTTAACTTTCTGATTTTCTTCTAATCCTAGAAAACAGCTTGAGCTTGATCCGAACAAGCATTGGCTTGATGACTTGATCTTACTTCTGATTCGATTCGATTAGGTTTCAGTTATATTTTTGGGCCCAAACTAACTCTAAGCGCGCGCGTTTGGCTGCCTCCTGTTGCTTCTCCACCAGTTGTTGTTCATCTTCAGCCGGAACAGTTGGCGCCACATCTGGTTGCTGATGGTCCTCTTGTCCAAGTGTGGGCTCGCTGTTGTGCATTTGTGGCTCTTCGCGTCCCGGCGACAGCTGCAACGGCCAAAAGTTCTCCTTGTTCCAGTTGGCCAGGTCCGCGTCCACTGGCATTTTTAGTAGAAGTTAGTTTATTTATTTTTGGACCTGAAAAATTAAAGTATTATAATTGGATAAAATTTCTTTACAACATTTTTTGGTTTATGAATAGTTTTTAATAAATTCTTCGTCCAGGCTCTGGAGTGCAAATTTTTAATTCTGGTCCTTTTTTGGGGGAGCCGGTCAATCTAATTTCAGGCAACCTTTTAAAAATCTTCAACCACTCATTTTTGGGCGTTGAAGCTTAAGGTGCCTTTTGAATCAAATGCTAGGTCGAAGAAATGAGAACAAGAGATTGCATTCCACCAGTCAGAGAACATAACCATTCCGTTTTGTTGAATTAAAGGTGAAGAAAAACAATAAAAATTAAAAAGGGAATTCGCTTAGAAAAAACAATATATGAAAATAGATCGACAGACCTCACCAAAATAGGACTTGAAAATTCAATTTTTAATTTTAATTCGGGCTTTTGTAATTTAAAAAGTTTTAATTGCATAAAAATTCATTTTTTAAATAATCTTAGAGTGCTGCCGTCCTTTTTCATTTCAATCAAATTTGGGGATGGAATAGTTCGCCAAAGACCCAAAATGTCAAAATGAATGTGCGAGTCGGCGCGGCGTCCATTTTTTGTGTGAGCAGTGAGCACTTTCTTCGCTCATTTTTTTGTGTGGCGGCCGCGGCGGATTAGCACAAAAAGTGCGCACAACTGGAATTGGAGTGGAAAGAAGAAGATGGGAAAGGGGCGATTGTGATGCGCTGGGAAATGTGGACGGGGAACAGGAAAGGATTGGACCGAAAAAAATTGCGCAAAATGAGAAAATTGTGCCTTTAAAATTGTCCATACTATTTTCAATTTAAAATTTAATTTAAAAAATTCCAAATTTTTAAATTTTATTAAATTAGGCACCAAAATAAACTTAAAAAAGACTTTCTGATTCAAATTTTCACAAAAAATTAAAAATTGAATATTTTTGCCTAAGTGGTAAAGTTTACAAAAGTTTAAAAATTAAAACTTTTCAAAAGGAGCCAAAATTTTAAAATTGACCCAAATTTATAAGTCAAATTTGGAAAGCAATTTTCATGTGTCTAAATCTTTCCCGTCGATCCATCAAAATTTTCCATTTTCCTAATGGAATGTCCAAATTTTGAATAGGGAGGACGCGACGCCATTTTGCCACTGTCTCGCCCCTCTTGGGAGGTCGCCGGCCGGCCGCTGACCGGTCGCATCGCGAACCCAAATGTGGAGGAATGGGATGGAGCTTGGGGGGTCGGGGAGATGGAAGAGAGAAATGTGAAGGGAACGAATCAACGCGAAAGACGAAAAGACTATGGGATTTGCCCGCCCATTCCAGGGTGAGGAAGGTTTCATTGCCAGGATGTTTGAGGGAACATAACTGGACAAGCAACAAAGCTAGAACAGAGTTCTGGATAGGCCTATGGAAGCTCTACAAAATGTGGTGCCAAGCCTGAATTGCTCGGTCCAGCTTTTAACAAGTTATGGCCTAAAACTAGGAAATGGCCGATTTTTCCAAACATTTGGCCATAACTTTACCAATGCTGAGGCAGCCGATAGGCTGAATAGGCCATTTGATAGAGCACACTTTGAGCTCTCCAATGACATCTCGCTCACTCACTTAGCCTTAATTGGCTGAGTTATGGCCCCTCAAACTGCCTGCCACTTAATCGCTCGCCCATTCATTCCATTGCCAATCCTGTTGCCCTTTTGGCATCTCCAAATGCTAAAACGTTCATCCCCATACCCCATTGTCCAGAGGACAAATGTGATGGATGCCGTCGTTAAACGCGATCTCCACACACGATTTATTGGGGGGGGGGGGGGGGGGGGCAGTGGCACGACCGTTATTCGCAGCCATCCCATTTTCAATTTGCATCCAGTGGGAGAAAAGCATTTGAATGGAAACAGCAGAAGCAAGCTGTTTGGCAGAGGTAATACTTAAAAATTGGGCAACTTGAGACACAATCTTTCATTTGCCTGATTTATGATAATTTGACTTTGCTTAAATCACCTTGTTAATTAACCCAATCTGTCTGATCTAAATTCTAAATCTGACCTTAATCTTATCAGCGTAATCAGTTTAACTTGATCTGCTTGATGTTTTCCACTCCTTATCTACCTTTTTCGGTTTGCCTTTGCCACAAATTCGGCCTTCACACTGTGTGCATGTGTTTACGTCAATGCGGGTCTCATCGCTGTGGGGTGCCCTCTGGGGCGCTGGGTGCCGGTCGTAAATGTGTGTTGCGCCTTGTTCTCTTGCCTCGCGCCAACGGGAGGGATGGCGGCACATGCCTCGTGCACAAACGCAGCGGGAGAACAAAGTCTCTCAATGTGATGGCTGATGGGGCTGATGTGATATGCGATATGGTATTGCTGAGTGGAGGATTCTTTTTGGGTTGTGATGCGCGCCAATTTGATGCGATGGGTGGGCAAAGGTCGCGCGCTCGCGCGAGGTGCGCAACATTATTCGGCACAAGGAAGCGCCAAGAGGCCACCCTGCCAGGGTATGGGACATTTGCGCGCCGCCATTTGCGCGCGGGGGTCATTTGCGCGCCAACTTAAAATCGCTTAAAACCGTGTTGAATCG
>VAHH01001030.1:0-15650 GCA_013357305.1 Radopholus similis | reverse complement strand
TGGCAAAATATTGTATATGGAATAGATCCTCCAAATTGTGTATATGGATAAAATCATTTGTGTATATGGAAAGAACTTTTTGCCCCTACCTATATGCCTATTATTTATACAATATTTTGCCTATAATACGAGGTACCACAAAAATGGGTTTTTTTGGATTGGGATCACTGTATTTTAATTTCCACTTTCCCGCATAAAAATGGCCGAATTAAAGCACAAAGACGCTGCAGCGCCAAATCTGCTGCTTCGGGTTGAGCAAGTCAAATATCGTAAGGCAGGACCGGGAAAATCCCCGCTCGGCACACTCTTTGTGTACGAGGACTGCGTTGAGTGGGCAGGCGATGCGGACAAAGACGATCAGCTGCTGGTCCCCTTCTCCAGGGTTAAAGGTTTTCGCTAAAACATATGCTTTTAGGGGCTAAGGCCACTTTCTTTCTGCCCCAAATTTGACTTTAACACTCCAGGTCAGCGTATTTCGCCGCCGAACAAGTCGAAAGTGCAGCTCCAACTGTGCATGCTCAACGAAGACCAGGCAACCTTTGTGTTCATGAACGCGACGCACAGCCAGGAACAGCTGCTTCAAGAGCGCGATTTGGTCAAGGAGACCTTGCAGCAGGCGCTGGTCAGACATCGACAGACCGTCAACCAGGTTATTTAATAGGAGAACAAACACACCAGCACCATCAGACGTTTGGTCGGTGTAAAATCCACCGCTGTTCAGAGATATACTTTGGTTTGGTTCCCAGAATTCAGATTGACCTTTAAGCGAAATTGGACTCAGATTTGAGTAGTTGAGAAATCTAATTTTCAGCTAGCCAAAAAAGCTGCGCGTGGTGGCCCGGCGCGAGAGCAAGAGGCAAAGATCCGCATTTTGGAGCAGAACGCACACCTACACGACATGTACGTGCACCTGGTCAGGGAAAAGCTGCTCAGCCCACAAGATTTCTGGTCTCTCCACTACAAACCGGTTCGCTGGTTTCCAATCTGAAAAGTTCCCACTCGAAATTCTTCAGGAAGAAAAGGAAAAAGCGAACGGTGAAGAGGAACGCGTCGGCATTTCGGGCGGCTTTCTCTCCTCTATCGTCCAGTCGGAGGGCATTAACGGCGGCATCCGCTTGAATTTGACCACCGAAACAATCCAATCCATCTTTCGCACGTATCCAGCGGGTAACAGAAATCTCCATTCTCCATTATCATCGCATCGTTTTTACTCCAGTTGAGCGCAAACATCTGGAGCTGGTCCCGCACGAAATGACCGAACAGGAGTTCTGGTCCAAGTTCTTCCAGTCGCATTACTTTCACCGCGAGCGCAATCCCGCACCGGACGGTGCGAGCAGCTCGAAGGCTGCACCTGCAGATGACACGTTCGCGGACTGCGTCCAAATGGACGAGAAAGGTGCGTCCGAAATGTCATAATAAAAATCAATTTTTCAGATATGCGAGAATTGGTTTCACGCGGTGAGCGCTCGATGAAGCGACATCTGAACCTGGAGTACATTGACGAAGACTTGGGCATCGTTTCAGAAATGGCAATTCGACACATTTTTTTGTCTGAACTTGTTTTCCGATTAGCGCGCCAATCAGCTGTCGGTGCGCGGTTCGTCGAACGCAAAGCGACTGCTGGTCCGTCGGTGCAACTACCACTCGGAACGAGTGCTCGAGACGGTGTCCGCTGTGCCGGACATGAATGGACTGGCCAGCAACAGAAAGGCAATCCAACAATTGGTTTTAAATGCTGTGGCGCGGAATAATCGGGTTCCTAGGAAATTATACGTATTTTAGACATAACTTGCAATTCCACAAATATACGCCCCGATTAGGATCAGCCTCCAAAAAATGGCTCTGCAACTACTGCGGCGTCCGAAACCAACCCAACCCAATCAACATCGACTGGAGCTGGCGTAGAATTTGACTTGGAGCTGGAGGTTGGACTAGGCTGAAGATTCCTGCCAAATATTCGCTTTGGAGAGCCGTGAGCTGGCCGAAGTCGACCGCGATGCCGAGCAGTACTCTCCGCTGGCAGCCTACAACCCGCCAAAACGGGCGCCACAATGTGCTGCGCCGGCGGAACGGGAGCGGGCGCGTAAGTTCCTGCTCAGCGCACTCCAGGACGCCGGCAGTGTGATGGACGAAGTAGGTAGTATGCAAATTGAATAGTTCCGACCATCTGAAAAATAGAAATGCGTTCCCAGAAAATATTAAATTAGACCAACTTTCAGAAAAACCAGGTG
Source organism: Radopholus similis (assembly GCA_013357305.1). Classification (NCBI taxonomy): domain Eukaryota; kingdom Metazoa; phylum Nematoda; class Chromadorea; order Rhabditida; family Pratylenchidae; genus Radopholus; species Radopholus similis. The sequence goes on along the minus strand of VAHH01001030.1, from coordinate 13,419 downwards.
GAGTTTTTCGATATGCTCTCCACGCACCGGCTGGGCGGCGATGCTGGATGCGAGCAACCGGCTTCAGGAGACGTCCTAAGAGAAAGGCGGAAGGTGTCGTCGTCCAAGACTGCCCCATTTCAGGTTATTCGAGGTGAAAATAAACCTGCATTTGGGAGCAATCCTCAGGGGCTGTCCCGTCCTGACTTGGAGCGCGTCAGAACAGTGCACGCCTGCATGGCCGAACTGCTCCGCCACTTTTGGCAGTGTTTTCCGCCGCGGACTCCAGAACTCGAGCAGAAGGTTTGCGCAGAGGAGGGTCCAAAACCCGAAACAGTCCCGGTCGAGGATATTTTTATTTGGGAACAGAAAATAAACACCCTCGATTGCGAATTTCATATACCAATGCACACATGAATTTACCCCGCAGATTTATCGCATGCATGAGACACTGGGCACGTTCGAGCAAAATCAGTTGGCCGACTGCGAGCGCAAATACGGGTCCATCCATGTGAGAGTGCCATTTCCATTGCGTTTCCAATTTGTGGATTGCCAGGTCCAACACTGCAAGGACCAGCTTGCATTGGCCAGACAACGGTTCCAAGCGTTCAGCGCAGCTGCTAAGCGGCCTAAATAACTTGATAGCGAATTTAATTTGACACTTGCAAAAAATCAATTACAATTTTTTCATGGCCCAATGAACAAATTATCCGTAAAGCTGCAAATCGGTTGAATCAATAATTAGTTCCATATTTGTCAATTCATCTTAATTGCGGATATAACGCTCATTTAGTAGCTAAGAGGAGATGTACAGAATGCGATCGATTCAGAGCAGAGGTAAAAGGGAAAAGACAAATAGCTTAGCCTTTCTTCAGGGCCCCTATTTGCTTTGGTCGGTCATGCGCATTTTTCAACGGTAGCTAACACAAGCACCATTTCGTTTGGTGGGTGCGGATGTGCAGGTTAGGCCCTCGAAAGTGCAAATTGGGATAAAGGTATTCGCGCAGCAGTGAAACGCGCCGCAAGTCCCGATGTGCTGGTTAAGGATCGCGCCGAACTGGACTTTGATTTTCTGCTTGATGAAACGAACAGAGCCCAGATCGCGCAAAATGTGGCAACACGCAAGGGGATTGGCGACATTGACAGACTGCACGCGGTTTGGGCCCAAATTCGCCGCTTCGCACCATTCACTACAACAAGGGGGCCAAACGAACAGCATTTACGTGCATTGTGGGATGAGGCGAGGGCTTAGCAACCGTAGGCTCTCGATTTCCGCTTTAAACTCAAGTTGTACGCACTCGCCTCTCTGCTTCCCAACCGAACGGATCCGGAGGCACCAATTGGCGATGCTTCTGCTTCGCGCATTTGCGAACATTTTGGACCGGCGCGTCGCACCGAGGGATGGATGTTGCCGGCGGAAAAGTTGGTCGGCGGGTGGCACTCTCTCTTGCGACCCGTCAACACTTGTGGATCGCGCAGCTACGCATTCGTTGGTCAGAAAAGTGTTCTTTCTCGCCAGTTCAGCATTTCTCTAGGTCCTCTCGCGCATTTGGAGCGAGCACTGCTCGATCATGCTTTCGACTTCCTGCTCGAGCGGTTGAAAAGCGAACAGGGCATCGCTGGCATCGAGCTGCTGGACGTCAACGACATACTACCGGTTCTCAAATGTTTGCAGTAATTTTTGCTTCTCTTCTTCACAGGTTTCCACCACTCGGGCCTGCGGCGTCCAGCAAAGGCCCGGTCAGCACCCCATCCAGTATCGAGTGCACCGACCCAGCGAAAAGCTCGAGTTGGTCGACAACACTGACGAGGATCTGGATGCACCCTACGGGATGGTCAAAGCACAGTGAGTTAGTTGGCTTTTTACTGTTTCCCCGTGGTTTTTCGCAAGTATCGTTGTTCATTTGGCTCCAGCGAGTTCTTTGGCGCGTTGCAACGGCTCAACCAGTCTTTGGAAAAAGAAGAGCAGAATGGGGTTGAACTGGCGGAAAATGAAGGTGACGCAGCTCAGCATAGTGCGATCGTCGATGCGAACTCGTACGAGGGTATGTGCCTCTCAGGCACTGCCGAGATGGGAATTGCAGAAAAGTGGGTGAATTTTGCGGTCGGATGGCCCAAACGTAGTGCATCCAAAAGCAAAATTGAATCGTTCAAACTGACGTGATGCATCTGCGTACTATCATTTCCACCCTCGAAACATATTTCAATTCCGCCCAGACTGAAGGGTCGTTTGTTTGACGAGCACGAGTTGCCCCTCTACTTGGTGGCAGAAAGTCGCTGTTTTCGCCCGGAGATTTCCGCTGGACCGCTCGAAATGGGGCTGTACAGAGTGCACGAGTTCAACAAGATTGAGCTGTTTGTGGTGTGCACTGACCGCCAGAGCGGAGCTGAGCTGCAGCGCCTCGTCTCCATTCAACGCGACCTCTTATCTTCGTTGGACATTCATTGCCGGTGACGTTAAAAATCGGGTTTAGTACTTAAAATATAATTACGCCATTCGAATTTTCGAAGAGCCCACCCAATCCATGGGCATTTGCTGTTCATTGTTCACTGGCCCCAATTTTATATAGCATTCTGGACATGCCCAGCGAAGAACTGGGTGCGTCGGCGGCACGCAAATTCGACGTGGAGACCTGGTTACCTGGCAGGCGCCAGTGGGGCGAACTGTGCAGCGCCAGCAATTGCACGGACTACCAGGCGCGCATTTTCAAAATATAAAATTTCACCACATTAAATTTCATTTAAATTCCATTTTTGAATTTTCATCAATCGTTAATTTTCTATCAATTTTTACACTTCGTTTTCAGGCACGCAGACTGCACCTCAAATACAGGCAATTTCTGGTTTGCCAATCTGGCGAGGCTCAAAATGAAGCTGAAACTAGGGGATATCCGGATCCAGATATTTTGGACGTGTCACAAGTTGCACTCCCTTCAGACCTGCGCATTCGTCTGGACCGACTCGCTTTGTGCACACCTGCAACGGCACCGGACTGGCCTCCACACGATCAGTCATTGCCGTATTGGAGACGCACCAGCGGAAACAGTACAAACAAGTGGAGCTACCCGAAGTGCTCAAGCGGCGCTTGCCCGACAAGCGCCGTAGTCCTGGGATCCGCACGCAACGAGCTGCCTCCATCAAATTCACAGGATGACAGCAAATTGTTTTTGATCTGCCTGTCTTAATATACAAAAACATTTTGCGAATAAAAACACAAGCTACATATTTTAAGCGCTTAAACGATAAATCAATTTAAAAAAAATTGACGGCAACCCATTTTCGCCGAGTTGTGGATAGTGGACAAATTTATCCACTCGCTTTTATTATGAAAAATTAGGGTGTGCCCAGTAGAACGTAGAAGCTTTCTCCAAATTTTAAAACATCGTATTTTTTTTATTTATCTTTACATCTTTGGCTATCTGTCATTGTCAAAACGACGAGGTTAGAGGTTAGAGGCTTAGAAGTTTTGGTACTTTAGACTTTACCAATATTATATTTGTAAATTATTATTTATTATTTCTCATTCTTCTGCCATTCATATTTTTGGAAAAGAAATTATAATTGGCGAACAAAATGTAAAATCGGCAATGAAATGTCGGTCGATCATATAGTTGTAGAAACTAGAAAGTCCGATAATCAAGGGCCCACCCATTGTGGATTGTGCGATACGAGCCTTCAGAAATTTGACAAGACATTTGGACAAATAATTTTGCTTTTGACATTTGGACAAATAATTTTGCTCTTTCACTACAATGTAAATTAAAAATTACATAGCACAATCCATATATTGCCTAAAGGCTAGAGCATCAGCGCCCCAACACATCTCCAAACTATTTTAGCGATGAATCAGTCTCCAGCTGCAACTTCGGCTTTGCAAAACAATGTCAACAATGAGGCAAGTTACAAAACGGTTATGTGCAAGAACTGGTTGCTAACCGCAACGTGCAAATACGGACTAAATTGCAGATTTGCGCACGGGGAAGGGGAAAAACGAGAGTAAGCTTTTATCCTTTACTACCTTTTTTCAGTGTTTATTTTCAGCGCTCCACTTAACCTGAACCCAAAGTACAAAACCCGTCCGTGTGCGAAGTTTCTTCTGGAAGGGATCTGCCCGTACGGGGAGCGCTGTCTGTTTATCCACCCCTACGATCGCGAAGATCACTGTTACCGGGCGTTTGGCCCTAAAGCAGCTGCCTTCCACGCCTCATATTCAATACCTCCCTATCCGTGCTTTGACATGTTGGAAGAGCACATGGACTATCATCATCTGCGTCCATTTGCGGCATCAATGCCCGCCGACCGTAACATTCACCACCACTTCGGATCGTGTATGAAGAAAACGCATTGGGAAGAGCCGCAGAACAGTGTGTTCTCTCAGGTTTGAAAGTACAAAGTCATAACCTTATTTAATCATTCGTCCAATTCCCTAGAATCATGGGTACGCGGAGTCTGAACAACGGCTGTGGGAGAAGGAGCCGCCGATTGGCGAGGGCAATGGCGCGACTGCTCAGAATCAGAAGACCATTCCGGCGACACCTTCGTCCGCGTCAATTTGCAAAATTGTCCTGAGCGTGGTGGAAAACGTGCTGAACAGCAGCAACGCGTCCGTGTATTCCAACAGCAGCATTGGCAGTCTCTGTCCTCGCATTGCTTAACTCGGCGGTTAACAACTGGATCTAAACATGGGATGTCCGCCCCACTCGTCTCTAATTTCTAACGCTTGTGTGATCCTTAATCCTTAACTTTTTTCACCAGGAATATCCACCAATTCACTGTTTGTCCATTGCTCACCAACTTTTGTACATAAAGTGCATTTGCAATTGGGTGGATTGGGTATTTTGGGAAATGGGCTCAAGGGATCGGTGGCAAACCTCTCTCTTAGAATTGAGAACAGATCGGAAATTTTACTCCTCCCCACCCGGCAGCAGTAGGCGTTTCCAATTTTGGGCCCGGGCCTTCATCGTCCCGCTCTCTTTGGGCCATTTTGAGTTCTTCGCATCACTTTGGCCGTGGCCATTTCCCGAAATTTTCTCTTTTGATAAGCTCTTAAACGCTTTTGCTCAAATTTCCTCCACCCGCAGTTCCACATTTTCGGCCTTTTAATTTCGAAAGTGCACAATTGATTGGCCAATTCGCAGCCATTATTTTATTGAACACGGAATAAAATTGTTAAAGGGGACGAAATGAAATCACAACCAACAAAGGGAAAGTAACAGGCGCATAATAACTCAGCCAAATGGGATTAGTATGACAAAACAATAGGCGCATTTTTAGCGAATTTTGCAGTGTAAAATTGTCCGGAAAATCAATATTTTTGCTCATTTTATTGGGCAAAATTCGCCTGAATTGAAATGCGTTATTGGCCAAATTTGCAAAATTGTACAACAAAGAACGATGCGAAGTGCCAATTAACGGACTTATTTTGGGTAAATTGTCAGAAAGGGGGATGCCGAGCTTAATCTGTGGTCAAGTTGGCGGCACGGCCGTGGTTGGGCTGAGCAGCTCCTCCGGTTTGAGCAACGCGAGAGTGGAAAGCGCCAGGAACAGGAAGGTGGTGCCGAGCAGATCGCCCATCGCCGTCAGATAGGGAATGGCCGTATTGTCGGGGTTCTGCAAAAGCGTGCGCTAATATTAGGCAGAGAAAACGAGCACTAGTATTTAAGTATTTATCCCTCGAAATTGGCTCCCGTTGTTTGCCCTTTTAGCTGTCCGTGGGAACGCCCAATTGGTCGGTGGGGAAAGAGAAGCCGAGCCCTGGCAACTCTCCTTCCCTGCGCAGGTCCAGTCAGTGTTCGGGAGTGAAAGCAGATATTTTGCGGGCCCAGCCGCTTTAGACCAAAACTTTGACATTTTCTGTGCCAAGTGGAGTCTATCTGTGGTCGAACATCAAAGGTCGGCCTGCTGCCCGAGGCCGACCATATTTCCCCAACCCCCAACACATTGCGCAAACCTGGCGCCACAGCCACATCAGCGGAACGAGCCATTGGCACAGGAACAGCAGAATGGTGACCTGAATGGGAAAAGAGCAAAATCAATGAATGGTGGCTATTCTGGGCACAGACAAATTGGTTCTGCGCGCTATTTTCGCCCAAAGTCTCCCATCCAACTTCCCGCGACGACAAATGACACGGTAATTGCGGCGATGCGTCCCGGCCCAATTAATTTCCGTTGGTCCCGGGGGACACCAGAGCGCCCAGAACTCGTGCCCCCACAGTGCCGCGCGCAACAGAAGAGCCGGCGCCTTTTCGGCGACAGACATTTTCGGTGTCGTCCCCTCCTGTCCGGGCCTTTTAGCCAGTGTTTAATTAATTTTTAGATGCTCGCTTAATTTCCCCCTCACTTGACTCCCATTCCCCCTTTTTCAAGGAAGCCTATTTTAGGCCGCGAAATTGGCCCACGAACTTGTCGCCAAAACAGTGCCCTCGAATGAGGGGAGCGCAGATAGAATTCATTTGGCATGCACTCATGCGTCCGCTGTTTTTGTTTTTGACACTTCGCCTCCACCCTGAACTCTGAACATGTTCGTACTCCGTACTGCCCATTTCTGTCTGTTCGCATCCGCACATTGCGCCAGCGCCATCATCCATCCTCACTCATCAATCATGTCCCCAGAGTGTGCTGTTGTCTTTTACGCGCGAGTGCCACCCATCCATCCTTTTCCCTTTTATTGCGCGTCGCAGCTTTTGTTCTTTTCCGCCTCGTCAGCCAAATGAATGCGCAGCGCATTGCGCCCACGCAAGTGACACAAGCTTGTTGGTGGTGTTCACGCACTGTCGCGTGCCAAGCAAACATTTTTGGACAGATAAGAGTCCAATCGGCACCACCAAAAGTTGTGAAGTGCATAGAATAGGAATGGGAATAATGATCCCTGTGTCAATATATGTATGAATCCTCGTTACTCTCCCCCCCCCCCTTCACTCAGCAATGCGCACAAATATCATTAGCATTGGCCTAGAGTTGGCCGGCGCAGCAGAAGTCAATCCAATTATGCGCTCTAACTCATAACATATTCCGGCACCGCTGAATGGAGTCTTGCCTCACGCTGACTGCGTGTAATCTGATTATGGGCGAATGAAGAACTTAGACTTGCTGAACCACCTTGTCACCGTTTGCCTCTCCAAATGCTCGCTGCCCAATTTCCCAAAGGGGGCTAATCCCCGCGTGTGGCTGGGCACTAATCCGTTTGGCCGTGTGAGCAAAGATTCTTTCTGCGCCTTTGTTTGCAAACGACGGCGGAATAAGCAGTGCGCTTGTGCCCAATTTGGCCCTTTTTAAATGAACGGGTGGATGGGAGTGGGGGCTGCTTGCGATAGTACCCATGATGGGTAGCAGAGAGCAGCCAATGTCGGAGTTCCCCCAAATTCACAAAACATACATGCATATATTTTTTATCCGCTGTCGTTTTTGTTGTCTCTGGCGGAAGCGGAGCTCATTTCCGCGTTGGTCGCGAGTGAAAGTGTTTCGTTGTGAGTTGGGACGCGATTTGCATAATTTTGGTGCCCGGCACGCATCCCCAAATATTTATGCGATTGTTGCACTTTTACTGGACTTTTCGGCAAATGCCATTCCCCATTCTGCAGGCCTAGATCGCACCAGGAATGGGCGCTCGACACAGCAAACTGCGCGTTTTCTGTCGTAAGGCGGCGCGCAGAAGAAAAGAAAAGGCGCAGCGGCACGATTTGCTCAACGACTGGACTGGCGCCGCAATGGAGCAGCGGGAAGGCGAGGCAGAGGAAAACGCGGAACAGGAGGACGGCGAAGAAGTGGTGAGAGAAAACAAAGCGAGGGAAGCATTTGTTTTGGCGGATAAAATGATTGCTAGGCCGCCACTTGGTTGAGTCCCTTCGCAGATGTTGCTGCAAATTGGCGCGAGGCGCGGCACCAGTCTGAACTTGGCGGTGTCGAACGCGCGCTGGGCGGACGAGCTGGGCGCAATGCACCGCGAAATGGATGCGATGGTGGGGACATTGAGTGCGGAAGTGCGCCGGCTGGAGACGGAGCACAGGGTAAAGCAAAAATACGCATAAATCCCGGCGCTGTGATTTCAGCGCCAATTGGCACTGTGCGCAAAACAATGGCGCAGTTTGGGCCCTGGATTGCAGCAGACGGGCGGCGAGCAGAGGGCGCGCCGAAAGGCAGAGTCCCTCACTGAGGAGTGTCGGCTGCGCGGGGCGTTGTTGGCCGAGAAGTTCAGGGTGAGCGCAAAAATGGGGGCAACGCCAGAATGCTCGTGTCTTGGACTTCCAGAATTGCATGGAATATCTGCAAGGCTTCGACGCACTCATTCACTCCATCCAACGCGAGGAGAGGCGCAAAAGCGAAGGCGGGGAACACGAAAATGAATTATAAATACGTCAAAAATTCCAGAAGATGATTTTTTGCGCGAATTTTTGCTGAAGGCGGCCCGCAGACAGCACCGCAAGGGCCAACTGGGACAGGCGGTGGACACGTTCTGCCAGCTGATGATCGCCACCGACGGCAGATTGAGGCAAAGGGGGTTTTGAGGGGCAGAAACGGGGGACCGATTGCTTCAGGCACGAGGAGATGGCGCTGCTCGCAGAGGTGTGCAGAGAGAAGGTGCGAGGGGGCACAGGAATGCGGAAATGACCTCTTTCGGCGGGAAAAGCCAAAGCGCATTTTCACTCATGGCACTCCCAAACGCTTCAGATTCGGCTCACACGCGAGTTCCACGAGCGTGTCAGCCACGCAGTGGTGAGGACGGCGAGGGGAAGGAAGTAAATGAATGTCGTGGTGGATTGCAGCAAATGGACGAGAGGGCCGACGAAAACTACGCGGCGGAAGAGCTCTGGGCGCAGGTGCTCGAGGACCTGCGGGCCGAGTGTGCGGAGGTGGCGAAAGTGATCGGGAGTGAATACGCTTCGAATTTAGGCCTACGATATAGTGATGCGCGTCCGCGGTGGGGCGGAAGAGGAAGCGGCACAGAAGGTTCACACCAAGCGCAGTCTCCAGAAGACCATTTGCATTGCAGCTCAGTGTGGAACAGCTCAAGCTGCTGCTCGCCTCCACCATTTGCGCACTCTGGCTACACATCACGCCGAACACGCACGACGAGGTGGTCCAATCAAAGACGAAATAAACTTCCCCTTTTGCAGTTTGACGAGGTGAAGGAGTTGTTTTTCCGCACGCTGAACGCCTACATTGGCACTTTCCGCAAGAAAAAAGAGGCAGAACCGTTGCTGCAGTGTGCCGTCCGTCAGCTGATCGGGTGGGAATTGTGCGAAAACGATTGGAAGATTCGTTCAGGGAGTACCCCAAAGTGGCCGGGACCAGGAAAATGCGCCGCATTGTGCGGCGCCTGTTCAGAGGCCAACAGAAGTGCGAACATTGACAGGAGATAGACAATGCCCAAACACAATTCCCCGATCTCATTATTGATCATTTTCAATCGTTTTTTCTTCCGAAAATGAGATATTTTCCAAACTTTTTTCTTGCCTGTGCGAGTGCGGCGCTGAGATAGAGTGCGGTGAAGAGCGGTCCGTGCACTTGGTCGGCGCTGTTGGCGTGCAAGGCGGAGATGGCCCAGTTGAAGGTGATGTGGCCGGGCACGCACAGCATCAGGAATACGCGGGCAGCACGACTGTCCTGTGCGGCAAAACTAATCCATGCGAAGAGAGGGATTTACTTTTATGGGAAGCCAGGATTTTAAGGATTTTTGGAGAAATTGATTGGATTCGAATTTATCACCTCGTCCGCTGAAAAGAATGCCCTGGGGAAGGAGGTGAACCGGCCCAGGGTCCAGCCGTGCGGAAGGGTGCCAAGCAGTGAACAGCGGTGGTAGAACGTGGAGAGTTTGGAGGCAGCGACCGCCGCCAAATTGCCGCCGACGCCTGGATCGAGGGGAATCCTTACGGCCAGAACGGAGCACTGACCGTTCATCACGGGCTGGTAGAGGGCCATCTGCTTGAAGTTGCGGATGGCCCGCTCCAGCACGAAGCCGCCGCTGCTGCTGATCATCCTGCAAGAACGGGACACCGGAATCGGGCCAGGTCACTGTTTTGGCGCACATTGAGAAGATAATCGGACTCCATCCGTGGCGCAACACTTGTCTTGAAACGCGATCCCGCCAGGCGACCATCGCGCAAATGGGCAGCAGAAACAGGAACAGCAGCACTGTGCACGCCGGTAACAAATGTTGGGTGCGGTGCGCCGACAGAAACACATTGCCCAGACACGACAGGATGGACAGGGTGGTCAAGTCGCATGAAGGGGCATTTTTGAACGGCAAAATTCAACTTTTGATTGACACTTGATATTTATTTTGTTCGTCAAAAGACCAAATAATTGACCTTTTGTCATCCACTCCCCAAATTTTGATTCCCTCCCAGGTAAATGGGGGGAGCGTCCTCATGAAGCCGCTATAGCTCAGTCGGTTAGAGCGTGGGTCTAATAAGCCCAAGGTCACAGGTTCGACCCCTGTTAGCGGCATAAACGTTTTTTAATTTTTAGTCTAAAAATATAAATATATTATGCAATGTTTGTGCCAACCAAGTGATGCTGCGATCGGCGTGGCCACATTGTCCGGATTGATGCGGTAATGTTTGGCCGCAAGGACAACGCAGATCATGACCAAAGAGAGTGCGAGCGATGCCAACGATGCGGTGCTGAGCGCTGCGGCGCCAACCAGACTGGCGTGGGACCAATTCATTTCGCCACGCGGAATCCACGACAGTGCCATTGCAGCGAATGTAGCCAGGGACTGTGTGTGTGTGGAGGGATTTTCAATATTTCGACTCAATAATTTTGGTATAGGTATTTGAAGTTTATATTTAAATTTTGGAATAATTACCGTGACTACAATTGCTTGTGTCTCAATCAGCGCAATGTTGGACACAACAATGGCGTATATCTCAAAATTGAATTTTCGGCAAACTACCAAATTTCTGATCAAAATGCTCTAAAACCTGTTCACGTGTGTCCATTTTGCCGGTGTTCGATTGGGTGGACAATCGGCTGGCCAACGTCATCTCCAGATTGCCCTTGAGGCCAAGTAGTGCTGGCACAAGGATCAGTGCTTGTGGCGCCTCTTGGTAGAATGGCCAGTGTTGGACCCTGTCGAACACTAGTCCGGCGAACACCATTCCGAGCCCGGCAATCAGAAATGGGAACAGGACCTGGGTTTTGATATTCGAGTTCTACTTTTTCGACGAAAAAATTGCCTCGAAGAAGAGGACAAGTGTCGGCTCTGGTCTGCCCAGCCGGTGGGGATCCCTACCGCCCAACGGGGGTAACTCCACAAAATCGTCGGCGTCACTTGCGGCGTTGCCATTTGCAGCGGTTGCGATGCTGCTAAATGGTTTCAGATCGATTTGGTCGCTGCCCGACTTGTAGGCGGCCGATTGGGCCAGAGAAGCCATTGCAGGATCTGACGGGAGAAACACGAATAATGAGGCGAGTGAATAAATTTATATTTTTGCTCGCGCCTAGCTAATATCGATTGCATCTTGTTAGTTATTAATTATTATTACTTATTAGGTATCCACTTATTATGTATCACCTATATGTAAAGTTGCAGCAGTTCCTAGCAACCAAATTGCACTTTTAATCACAGTGTCTAGGGTCTACTAATGTTCCGCGGGATCTTTTTGTCGAAACATTTTGCCATTGCAATCCAGCCCAAGCCCTAGCCCAAACCCAACAACCTACGACCTTGTATTGCTTCTTCACCCGCATTTTGATTTTTCGCGGTGTTTTGCACTCGCTTCCTAATATTAATACTTCTGCCAGTAAATTGGTCTCTGTCGCCCACAAATGCTTCGCACTCTGATTCACCGTAGGATAGACTTTTCTCTGACGCACAAAATTTTTCCGGAAAGAGAGATAATGATGACATTCTGAAAAATCTTATGCTAATATTATGCGTAAGCATGGCTGATGAAAACAAAAACAATATTATTATCCTAAGATTGGAGAAATAAAAATCAAAGAATAGAAATTGTTAAATGGAAGAGCCCAAAAATGAGGTTTTTTGTGTTTTCACGATCAATTTTATTTTAATCTTCTGAGTTGTTGTCAACGCTGGTGAATGGTGAAAACCGAATTAAAGCAACAGATTTTCGTCAATCAACAATTTGCGGATTCGCCATCTTCTCTCCAGCCTTTTTCCTGAGGGTTGCCGACTATGAGGAGGGTTGTGTTTGTGCCGCGTCTCCCCTTTCCTCTTGTTTTTCGGCCTGGACTGTGCTGCCTTTTCCTTTGCCCTTTCGCTCGTTCACCGGCCGAAAGAAGGTGGAGCGATCGGCCGGTTCAATCCCATTATCCAACGCGAACTGTACCTAAAAGGGAAAAAATTTGAGACGAAAATCAGTTCAATGCATTTGCCAACGGCCGTTTCATCATGTAGGCGTCCTCGCCGTCTGCATAGTACTTCGGCTCCAAGTCACAAATGTCGAATTTCAGCGTATTCGCATACAGATTGAGCGCAGCTCGATTGGAGCGCCGAACGTGCAATGACACGTAGCGCGCGTTATAGCTGCAAATTTACGATTGAACGGTCATAAAAACTATTATTATTAATTACACTTCAACCATGGCCCGTGCCGTTTGGTCCATCAACTTTTGCGCAATGCCCAATCTGCGAAACGTGCGCTTGACAGCCAGCGACGTGATATGTCCGTGTGGCTCTTCTTCCGACTCTTCTTCCATTTTAGCCAGCACATACCCAATTATGTTTCCCTTAAACGAAAATTTTCCATCACAATAAATAAGTTGTAATTTACAATACCTTTGTGTCTTCAGCCACATACGAGAGCTGAGGCCAAGAAAGCTGGTTTGATTTAACAAATATGTAAAATGAGTTAAAAACTGTGGATATCAGACTCACACAATGGTACATGTAGTACTTGAGCTTAAACACATATTGATTAATGATTAGTTCCAAAATGTAGCCGCAAAAAAACCTGGTAATTCTCCGGAAGGCATAGTAGATTGCAGTCTTGTACCTTAATCAGGTCTTCGCAGGTGGACAGACGAATGTTCATTTCTGGATTTCTGCAACCATTAACCAACACCAATAGTAATATAAAATAATAATAATAATAAATAAATAATAATATAATTCCGGTTTGAAAACTGCAATATTTTAAAATTTAAAAAATGAGGTTTTTTAATTCGTATTTTTATAATTAAATAAAACGATTCGCATGGTTTTAGTCTCTCAGTCGGAGCCCAATTTTCCGATAGAGTCCAATTGTCCGAAAAAATTTAGAGCCCAATTATTCGGCACCTCAAATCAATAACCATGGACACTTCGGTATTCGGTTTATTGTTTTTGGCAACTGTCGTAATAATTTTTATTTATTTTTTTTTGAAATAAGAATATAAGATGATGATGATTGATGAATGGACGTCAATTTTTTCTGCCAACAAAAACAATTTTTTTGCCAACAAAAAACAATTTTTTGCTAAAACTTCCATTTAGAA
>VAHH01001029.1:0-15700 GCA_013357305.1 Radopholus similis | reverse complement strand
TTGCATCTAGGAATAAAAAATTGATTTATTTTTATTATTGAAGTTTTTCATCGTTTCGCCTAAGCCAATGTGAAAATTGGACGCATGTGCAATCTCGACCTAATGTTTTTAAGCATTTGAACTACTTATAATTCCCCTTTGTGGGAGACCTCTGAATCTGAAGTGCCCCTCCAAAATGATTCATTTGTCTCGCAAAAATTAATTAGAAAATTGTTGACAACTTTTAGCAAAATGGTTGACGGATTCAATTCGAAACCCCAGATCTGCCTGGACTTCACCATCCTGTTCATCAACTGCATTGGGCACATCCTGTTGGCGGAGTGCACAATGGCCACTCTGATGGCGGCCAGGTACGAGCACTACAACAAGCTCTACTTCAGCGCCGTCTGGTTCGCCTGCATTGTGAGCACATTCGATCCATCAATTTTGGACTCCCATTGGTTGAAAAGGCCGGCTTCTGCCTGGCCAGTGCCTGCGAACAAGTGCTCCAGTCGCCGGATCCGAGTGCCGCCCTGCACTTTACCATCGACATCCTGGCCATGGTCTACGTCTCGGTGGCGCTGAGTTTCATCGAATTGATTGTGCGGAGCAACCCAGATTGGGAATTCGGCCCTTGTTTTAGGCATTTTCTCTGCTCGGGGCCCACAACGCCAAGGTGTACAATTACCGGCTGAAGCACAGCACCGGCGCACACAATTTGAGCGAGCGATACCAGGTAACAGAAAATTAATCATAAAACCATTCTAAAGAAATTACTTGCAGCTGGCGGAGAACATTTCCACGGGCCGCCAGCTGGCGCCCACATTCCTGTTCCACTTCGGCAACATCCTCTTCTCGGCTATTCCGCCCGTTCTGGAGTACTACCAGCTGACGCGGGACCCGATCCTGTTCACGCTGGTCACTCTGGCCTACTACCTCTTCCTCTCGTTCAGCAACATGGCCATCGAATACACTCTGCTCAGGTCCAAGCACCCACTAGGTGCATCTGCATATTTAAATGTGTGCTTTGAAGTCGGCATCCAATTCTGCGGAAGAATGCACTGAAAGTGCTGTCCGGCATCGGGTTGCTGGCATTCCTGCAGAACAGAGTGGGCCACTCAGAAGCGGGCGCAGGGACAGGGACCACTGTGATGAGGGTGAAGAACGAAACGGAGAGACACTTCGAGATGATGAACCGGGAGTGGAAGTGAATGCAGTGAATGCAGATGGCTGTCCCGTTGGAGGCGTTCAAAGTTCATAACTCGCATCTTGCCACATTTTCTCAATTTTTCCTAGAATCCAATGGATATTATTCGCATTTGTGAAGCGATTTTTCCCTTTTCACTTTTAGCCGGAATTGGGAATTGTGTCCGCCATTTCTCTCTCAGGCACTCGTTTCGCTTCACTTTTCGCCATTTTCTCCGCTGCCACAAAATGTGCGACTCCAAATGAACGCCGACACTTCCGCAGAATCCGAGTGTATTCCGCGGAAACACCACAATAGCGATATCAAGGGACGGAGGCAGTCCAAATGCCAATTTCCAACATTTCTCCAACATTTTGGGGGACGGACTCTGCCCAATCCCAAGACTGCACGCAACCCATTTCGTGCTCGGTTGACGCCAAATGGCCAAATCAGGGTCTGCCTTCGCCTGAAAATGCCCCATTCACGCAATCTTCACACAATTCTTCTGTTGTGCAATTCAATTTTAAAAGTCACCATTTCTCTTTAATTTTTCGCAAATGCCTCATCGGAAAAAGGGAACTAAAATGAATAGATCGGAATGATTAATGTCGTTTTTGATTAAAGGTTCTAGACCAAATTGGGCATGAAGGCTCAGTTTAAAATTAAAAATCAGTGCTTTGAGAGATATATGGCTTCCATTAGCGCTGGAATGGACTGAATCGGAATCGGCTTTTCCTACATTTCATTCAGTAGTGCCCTCTCTCTCTCTCTCAAAGGCGCCCGCCCAATGTCGATCAGCCAAGTGCACGAGTGGAACTCGCTGGTCAGTTTCGCGCTGGCGCTGCCACTGAACCTGGTGCTGCTGTGGCTGTTGTTCCGGCGGACACCCAAAGAGATGCGCGTGTTCGGCCGCATCCTGACGCAGACCGTGGTGGTGGACCTGCTGCTCACTGTGATGAGCGAGATCGCGCAGCCGGTGGGCAGCAAACGAAAATTAATACAAAGTCCCGATTGCTTTTGAGGTGTTCTTCACTGACGGGGACGTGTCCGTGTTTGTGCTGAACGGCCCCTTTGTGCGCGAAATTGCCTCTCCCGGCATTCGGATCGGCGTCTTTTTGCTGTGGAATGTCTGCATCAACAGCTCCATGCTGGGGCTGTGCGTCCAGTTCCTGCTCCGCTACCTCGGCATCGTTCGGTAGGTGAACATCGAAAATAGTGTTTGAACAATGGCAAAATGTGCAGTCGGATCAGCATTTCGCTGTGCCAGTACCTGCTGATGCTGGGCTGTCTGCTGTGTGTGGTGCTGCTGCTGTCAGTGTTCCTCTTCCTCGGCGGCTTTCCTCCCCAGCAGAAGGCCCTCATTCGCGACGCCCCCATTGGAGAACTGCTCTTCGGCGCAAACCATTCGGGCGCAGTGCTGGCCGCAATCTATGCAGCGCCGGTAAAAATGCTAAATTTGTCCGAATTCTGACCATTCAAATTCTTCTGAATTTAAATCTAATATATTTAACATTTTAATAAGCTCAGCAACTTATTTGTTGTCCTATTAATCCAATTTGCCAAGAATGGTTGGAACTCCGCATCGGGCATCTACGGACTTGTGGCGAGTGTGGCCAGCTACGTGGTGATCATTTGCTGTGCGCGCGGAATGATCCAGCACGTGCGCCAGAATGCAACCAAAGCCACAACCGGGGAGCAGAAAAGGGCCGTCCAGATGCAGCGCGAAATCACGCGCTCCTTGATCCTCTTGGTGGGCTGCGAATTCGAAAATATTTTAAATATAATTAGCCTGCCAAAAGTGGCCATATTGCCTCCGAATCCATGTTTTGGTTTTCCCAATTTCGTCCGCTCCAGGCCTCCACTCCGCTGGCGCTGCAGTCCATCAACGTGTTCGTGGCGCTGGCCTCCATTTTCGCGGGCAACTCTTCCGGCGCCCTCTCCTCGGAGAAGCTGCTGCTCACGCTCCAAATGCTCTCGGTGGCGCCCACCCACTGGCTGCCCGTGTTCAACCCGATCTGCACTATCCTGACGGTCAAGCCCTATCGCCAGGCTGTCACCATGTCGCTCCGAAAAATAGCGCCAACTTCCACATTGGGCACAACTATGGTGCACTAGCGATCACGGGAAGGGGGAAAATCGACACAAAAGACAAAATGCGCATAAAATGGTAAATTCACGAAACACACAGCGAACCGAAAATTTCTCTTCGGATATCAATTGGTTGTAGAATAAACGAATAAAGAGAGGGGATCTAATACCTACTATTTAGGTGTAGGGCATTTATCGCGAAAACGTTGAATGAATTTTTCGACAAAAAAATTGTTAGCAGCCGCTCTCAATTCTTGTTTCGGTGTTTTTCCAAATTCCAAACTACGTATAAGAGGAAGGGAAAATCGTGAAGTGCAATACAGCCACTACATCATGTCGAATCGATTCAATCCACTGACAACACTCATTTCTCCCTCTCTGTTCAAACTCCCTTCCGCAAATTGAATTTGTGCTCTGAACCTCCGAAACGCGTACCAAGCAAAGATCTCTCGTAAACTACGCGTCCACGATGACATTAAAAAGGGGCTACTTTCGCTGTAAGTGGTCATCTTCGAATCAAACAATTCCCAAAAACACAAATGTTGCCTCTTCTCGTTCAATTCCTGCTGTTCTGTGGCCTATCCTTGGTTGGGGTGTTCAGGTTGGTCCCTTATCTGGATTTTTCAAAAATTATACGATTCGTTTCCAGTTTGGCCGTTAGCCGCGCCAACTTTTTCCGCCGCCGTGGCATTACCGGGCCGACCCCGGCGCTGTTCAGCGGCAACCTGGCCAGTGTGTTCGGGGTGCGTCCTGGGATTTTGCGTGTGGCCGAGTGGACGAAGCAGTTGGGAACTCGCCTGTACGGCATTATGTTCGGCTGGGTGCCCATGCTGATCGTGGCGGACGCGGATTTGGCCCATGAGGTGCTGGTGGACAAGTTCGAGCAGTTCCCCGGACGCAACCTCTGTCCGATGGTCGGAGACGTGGACAAGGACAAACTGGTGCACCTGTTCTTTGCCCAAGGCCCAAGGTGGAAGAGACTGCGCTCCATCACGAATCCCGCGTTCTCAACCGCCAACATCAAAAAGGTCGAGAGTCTGTCGGAGAAAATGTCCAACCAGATAAAACACTCCAGATTATGCCTATCATGGACGACTCAATCCAAATCACTGTTGAGCACCTTGACAAGGACCGACAACACAGTCGTGCGCTCAATTTGCAAAAGTAAGTCCGCAATAAAATTTTTTATATTGTTTTGATCCGTTTCAAAATCATCTCAGATACTTCGTGGAGATGACGTTTGACGTGATCGCCCGTGTTGCAATGGGGCAGCCGGACTCTCGCCAATTTCGCTCGGAACTGACCCAGCTGGCCGGAGGAGCGCTGCAGCGAGCCAACAACAATGCGTTCGATTGGTACGCATGGATTTGTCCACCGCTGGGGCGCAAAGTGCTCAAACCGCTGGCAATGCTGAGTGGGGTGTGGCGTAAAGACCCGGGCGAAGTGCTGACACTGACGATTGCGGAGGCAGTGATGAAGCGGAAGGCGGAACGGGAGCTGGATGCCCGGAGAGGAACCGTTCATGAGGTGGGCACTGCATATGCCACTTGTGCCCATTCACTGATGCTTTCAGCGCCACCAAACGGACTTCATCGACCTGTTCCTCGATGTGGAGGCGGACCAGCAAGTGCAACCAGTGGAGAGCGGAAAGACGGCGATGCAGCGGGTGAGCAAGACCAACTGTCTGGAGGAGGTGGTCATGCAGTGCATCTTGTTCCTGCTCGCCGGCTTCGACACCACCGCCAACTCACTCAGCGTTCTCTGCCACTATTTGGCGCTTTACCCGGAAGTGCAGCGCAAACTGCAAGAGGAAATCGACACTGTCTGTGGCGATGAGGTAACAACAGATGCAAAATACCTTATTCACATCAGTTGGCCGTTCAGACACCCAGCTACGAGCAGTTGAGTCAGCTCCGGTATGCCGAGGCGGTGATCAAAGAGACTCTGCGAATGAGCCCGATTGCCGGGTAATCCGCAGAATCGGCGCAATACATTGAGTTCATCCAATTTTCCATTTGAGTGGGGTCAACAGAATCTGCTCGGAACAGACCACGCTGGGCGAGTGCACAGTGGAACCGGGCACGGCAGTCCAACTGGACGTGTGGACCATCCACAAGAGCAAACTGGTGTGGGGCGAGGACGCGGAGCTGTTTCGACCAGAACGGTGAGAGTCAAGCGGAATGGGCTTTGTTTACAAATCACTCCATTTTCAGATGGCTGGGTGAGGATGGTCGTCTGTTGCCGTTGCCACACTTCTACGGTTTTGGAGGGGGCCCACGCATTTGCATTGGAATGCGTTTTGCGCTTCTGGAGGAGAAAATGGCGCTGACACGCATTTTGCGCCGGTTCACAATTGTCCGACGCCCGGAAACGGAGGTGAATAAATAGCTGCCCCTAAAATTCCAAATTGGGAAATTGCCGAAGTTAAGGATCATTTTATCGGTTCTTGGCAATTTGTGTTTGGATACCAATTTTTGCAATTCAACGCAAGATTTTCAGGAAAAGCTGGAGTTCACGGGGCAAGTAGTGCTCAACCCTATTGCAGTCACTGTTGGATTGGAGCCGAGAGAAGATTGCTGCTAAGAGCTGCAGACTAGTAATGACTAATGACGTAATGACTAATGATCTAATGATTATTGATTAATGATACATTAACCGATAAATGATAATGACAATGACATGTCTCAATGACCGGCGTCGCGTTGCCGGCCGCCAGAACAGGACACCTGGGCCACGCCATCTGGGCCACGGCCACCTGGGCCATGGTCATTTGGGCCACAGCCATTTGGGCCACCGGTCATCTGGGCCACGACCATTTGGGCCGCCATATAAAAAAATAAATTCTGAACTCCGAGGTAATTTTTTTTGTAATAATATTAGGCTTAGAAATAAGCTTAAGCCTAAAAAGTTGCTTGGCTACACATTAGACTAGGACTTAGGCTTAAACGGGGCGAGGCGTAATAATGAATTACTAGTATATTCGTGGCCCAGATGACCGGTGGCCCAAGAAGCCGTGGCCCAGGTGGCCGTGGCCCAGATGGCGTGGCCCAGGTGGGGTGTACTGGCCGGCCGCAGCTTTAGGTGAGAGGGAGTTACATACATGTAGTTGTGGGTTGGCACTTGGCATCGCGGCGGGCCGCCCCTACATGCCTCTATGTGTGGGCAAGAGAAGCAGAGGAGATGAGAGATGACCGATGGCAGATGAGGTGAGGTATGAGGTTCTGCATTTTTTCATCTCTAATCATACATACGCCTCTAGTATTTGTTTCTAATGCAAATTGTTGGTGTTGGTGACCTCGGAAGGTCGGAAGAATGGAGAATCATTCCCAAAATGACCCAACCACATCCACCCAACACCCATTATTGATTCAAATTTAGTTTACGTTTTTACACTCTAACTGCGCTTATAAATTATCAATTATATTATCATTTATCAAATTCCAGCACTCAGAGAGGAAACAAATCGCGATGAACAAGTTCTGCATGATTGGCTGCTTGCTGGTGCTTTGCGTTGTTTCCAGCGGAACTGTGTGTGCGGAGAAGACATTGCTGGACGAGCTGCGCGACTTGGATGTCTTTCAAATACGGTTTGATTCAGATATTTTGACTCATAAATTTTAAATTCGACCGGCCTATAGCAGCGGCAAGTCGGCGTGCCCTCTGCCTTTGGTCGGGGAGTCGTGTCCGCCCTCGAATGCTTTCTACCACTTCCGCTGTTGCGGACAGCTGAACGAGAGTTGCTGCTTCCGTCTCCAGGTTCGCTCAGGACATTGCTAAAACCTAAAAATAACGCAAATTGGACTTTTTGTGATTTCCCTCTCACACTTTGCATAAAATTAAGGACTGGCTTATCGCCTCGGTAGCGCTGGTTTCCACGCTTATCGCGCTCTGCTGCGTCGTAAATTTGTTGATCCGCTGTCTCTCATGCAACTTTTGCTGAATTGACTGTCCGGGTGGAAATTACGCGCAAGCCCAGAAAACGAACGACCATTCCTTGCTCAGCAATTCGCATTTCTTGTTTTTATCTTCGATCTATGCATTCTACCATGACCTTTCTTTTTAAGGAAGCAAACCTCAATCTTATCCGCCTTTCTAACATTCTTAAGCCTTTGTTTTATTTCTCAGTTATACTTAACGTAAAGCTCTCAATGTTTGTCTTTTTAATTTTTAAGATAAATCCGTTACAAATTAAGTTGTATTTCATTATGGTTTTCTTATTTGATAAACATCAATTCTCGGTTTCTCGGTTAAGCAATTCACGAAGTGATGCGGCCAGAGGTCGAGAAATTGCCTAATAGTATAGGAAGAAATACAGCATTCATTGCATTTGTAAGGGGGGCCTACCCTCGGCCGCTTCTTCTCGTCGCCAGGTACGAGAGCCTCTATCTCTCCATCTCTGCCTTGGCCAGGCCAATACCGCATGAAATATGAAAATAATGGACCCCACGCCACTCGTTCAATCGATTGGGGAAGAGTTGCGAGTCCTAAACATTTGACCTGAAAATGGTCTTGTTCTCTTCTTTTCGGTCTTTTAAATATATTTTCCTCAGCTGCATTTTACTTAACATTCAAAAAATTGTCACTTTAATGTCAACTGCTGAATTGCGCGAATGGACTCCAAGAAGGGCGCCTGTTCGCGCGACAATGCAAGGACAATACGCGAGACTGGAACCGCTGGATGCGGAACTGCACGGCGACCAACTGTTCTCGACCTCGTGTGCACCCGATGCCGAAATTCGTTTCCACTACTTGTGGGAGCAGCCGCCCAGCAGTCGAGAACAGTTCCAGCACTGGCTGGATGGCGCAGTGGCTAGCCAGGACCCAATGTTCTTTGCCGTCATCGACAATGTAATATACCCACAATACATATGATATCAATGGATCTGGCGTTGATTCATGTTTGTTAGTTTTAGGCATCGAACAGGGTGCGCGGTCGTCAGTCCTACCTGCGGATGGCGCCCGCCAACGGGGTCGTGGAGCTGGGCCACATCTACTGGGGTCCGTCCGTCGCGGGCACCCGCGTCAGCACGGAGGCCTTCTTCCTATCCGCGTGCCACGTGTTCGACGATCTTGGCTACCGCCGCTACGAGTGGAAGTGCGACGCACTCAACCAGCGCTCCCGAAAGGCGGCACTGCGCTACGGGTTCACATTCGAGGGCATTTTCCGGCAGCATATGGTCGTGAAGGGCAAAAACCGCGATACGGCTTGGTCAGTGAAATGCAAAATAATGGGCTGGGGATCACTTTGATCAAGCAATAGACTTGATCCACTTCGCCGATCGGGCTGGAATTAAATGATATATATTGCTAAATATTTATTATTTGTTGTGCAGGTTCGCCATACTGGATTCGGAATGGCCTACCATCAGAAAGGCCTTTGTGGAGTGGCTGAAGCCGCAAAATTTTGACGCGAGGGGAAGGCAACTGAGGCGACTGGAGGAATTTCGCGCGAAAAACACTGTTTTATAACTATACCTATGTTTCATTCCGGTAAATTGACATTTTAGATTCCACCAAAGAAATATATTAGATAATTCTGGAACTTTATCAACTATCTATCTATCTATCATTTTAAAGGTTTATTGTTTATTCCTTTCCATCCTTTTTTCAGCCAGAGCAGCTAACTCCTGAAACAAATTGGAAATGGTCAGAACACATCTTGGATGTGTACCATTGTTTTGGCCCTTAAGCTTGGCGTAGACGTATTTGCCGTACGTGGTCATGCGGTTCTGGTTGGCCACCTGCGCAATGGGGGTGTCCTTGGTCAGCATGGCGGGCTGCTCGTTGATGTCGGACATGGCCCAGTTGCAGTAGGACAGCTCCAGCCGGTCCACCAGGGCCCACCACTTGTCCAGCTCTGCCCTGTTGTTGTTCCAGTTGCCGTCGTCCGAGTGCACTCCGTACTCCGTCACAAACATGGGCAGACCTGAGTCGAAATATCTGTTTGTCTGAAAATATTTTATTCCTACCCAAGTTGTATGCCTGCTGTGCGGCATCCCTCAGCCACTGTCCGTGCATTCCCGCGTAAAAGTGGAGTGTGTAGGCGATGTTCTTGAAGCCCTTGATCTGGCTCTTGGCCACCTCCACCACGCCCTGGTCCCAGTTGGGCGTGCCCACCACGATCAGGTTGTTCTTGTCGATAGCCCGGATCGTTTGGATGATCTGTGCAAAATGGGCGTTTGATTAGGTATTCAAACAATTCCCAGCTCTTCCCCACTGTTTGGGCGTACGGCTTGATCTGACTCTCCCATTGCACTCCCTGGCCCGGCTCATTGTAGATCTCGTAGATTATGTTTTGGTTTTTGCTTCCGTAGGTCTTGGCAATGTACGTGAAGAAGTTCTTCTGCAACCGCCTTTCCAGCGTTGCCATTGTGTATTTGTGGTTACCGCCTGTTCGGTGTGCTTGTAGGCCTCCTCTTCGTGCCAATCCACGATCACGTAGATGCCCTGGGCGATGGCCGCCTTGACGACCACGTCCACCTTGGCCTGTTCCTGCGCCGGGTTCTGGATGTAGCCGCCGTCCTCCGCCCGGGCCGCCATCGCCGCCCGCACCACGTTCCCGTTGTAGCCGCATTTGATTTGCTGTGGAAATGGCCAAGTAGGTGGACAGACAACCATCGGCCGAGAGTCAGTCACTTTGACGATGTCCGTCACCCAGAAGCGGGGCAGCCACTGGCTCCAGTACAGCGAAACTCCGTGCAGTTTGGCCGCAGCCCCATTCGTCTTGCTCCCAACAATCTTTTTGCCGCTCACTGACAATTGGCCGTATGGGGGCGCGGCGGCTCGAACACTTCCAGAAAAGCAGCAGAGCGCGAATAAAACAAAGAAAATAGGGAATTTAGCCATTTTATGATTGAGAGTGAATGAAATGTGCGATTTTTGTCGAGAGTTAACTGCGCTTAAGTAGGCGCCCGAATGGACGATTTACTCCAGAAAGTTTGAACAGGTTGATATGGGAGAGGCCTGGCCCTTCCATAGAATGCAATTGGACCGCTGGGGATCTCCATCTGTGCAAATGTGAAGCGACGAGAATTGAGGGCACAAGTTCAGATATGCTGGGTTCAAAATGATTGGCACAGTCTGTTCAGAACCAGTGGATCCCGAATGCGCTGAGCAAACTGAACGTACGCAGGCTCAAAGAAGTGGTCCACAACTGGGATCAATTGCAAACAGCAGAACAGAGGGAGAGAGGAGTTTGTTTGTGTTCAGTCAGCTCAGAGGGGGATGAGAGCCGAGGTTTTTTCTTCATAATCAACACACATGTAAGTACTAATTCCGTAAACATTCCTTGCCAATTGCCATAAACAATTCTGTTGTACGATTTGTTTTTTGTCGCAAAAGTATTATTTTATTACGAATGAACCAAGTATGGACTGAGATAATTGAATGATAAGGCTGTTTCCACTAGTAAATGAAGATGTGGGATTGTTTGACACTCAGAAGATGGTTTCCACAGTGGGCATGGAGTGGGTGAATGGGTGAACCAACTCAACCAACCAATTTGTTTAAAAAGTTCAGAGACCGCTGAACTCGATCGCCGCACTAAATATTTTCGTCCACATATTTACAGTTCCTCGCTGGTCACCGGCCAAACAAATTGCAACGGCCGATAAGGAGATGGCAGCGGAACTCGAACATTCTCCGCATTAAAACACTGATATTATTTGAGTCCACCCCAATCATAGAGCGAATTGTATCATTTGCAACACAGGTACTCCAAAACTCCAAATAAGCTTCCATTTCTGCTATCGCAATTCGTTTTTTTATTTTTGAGTGTAAAATTCCTAAAATGTCCACGGCAATTTTGAACGTTTCCAATGGAATCTCAAAACTAAAACAGCAAATGTGTGCGGAGAACGGAGAGGAGGAGGTTCCCTTGTCCAAAAAAATGCTTATCGAAATGCCAAATGGAGATGAGACTGAGTTTAAAGGTAAGACTAAAAGACAAGAAATGTGTGTGAAATTTATGCAGATCGAGTGCGCAACTACGCTTGCGAAGCGATACGTTCCGAGAGCGAACTGCGGGTGCTGGCCGAGTACGCGGTGGACTACGCGCACACCATCGGGCTGGTGGCGCGAGTGCAGGAGCACAAGTTCGCCAGCCAGGTGGCCGGCATCCCCCCGCTTGCGCTGCTGCCCTCGCCGTTCCCGCGAGAGCTGTTTGATCAGGCGATGGGGGTGCAGACGGTCCTGAACGAGGTGTCCAGTTGGAAACTAAAATTTGTGACATATTTTGTTCCAGTTGTACTTCAAAGTGCACGCGGACCACGAATTTATGATGGAGGCCTACAAGGACGTGGTGAAGGGCGACCCGTTCATCGCCAAAAGTGTGGAATTGGCCAAGGCACTGCAGCAAGAGGGCATCCACCAAAAGGTGTCCATCGCCCTGGTGCGCTCGGACTATTTGTCCCACTATGACGAACAACGAAGGCAGTTGGAGCTGAAACAGGCAATGGTTTTTAGGATTTTAAAATTACTCCACCATTCAGGTTGAAGTCAACGTTGGCCAAGTGGGCGGTCCAGGGCAGGCGCCGAAATTGGCGAAATTCTATCGCAAAATGCTGGACCAGATCGACACTCGCCAACGTGGCCAGTGCAACACCATCAAGCGGGGCATTGTGCCGGAGAATTGCGTCAGACGCCGAATGGCCGAGGCAATCTTCCAAGCTTGGTACTGTTTGGGGAATTAGGGGCGTAGTAGGTATTGTTTATTGCACTCCCATGGTCCAGGACGATGTTCAGCGATCCGAATGCTTGCATTGTGTTCCTGACGCAGAGCGACCTGTTCCCCGTTGTGCACTTTGAGCAGCTGCAGTTCATCATGTTCGAGGTGGAGAGGGTGGCCAAACAGCGAGGTCAACGCATCCACGTGATGACAATGACGATCAAAGAGGCAGTGAAGAGGTAACCTTGAAAACTGTCGAGCCATCTCTGAATTGGCACAGAATCCATTTGGATGAGTCGGATTTCTCACTGTACGCAGACGGAAGGAAGAAGATTGCGCTGGTCCACATGACCTACGGCTACCTGGAGCAGCACTATGCGAACGAGGCCGAGTGGAATGTGCGAGTCGCGATGGAGGTGGACATTTTACATTTTATTTGGCTATTCAGTGTCCGAGTTTAGCGCTCCACCGCCATTGTGTCTCCGAACATTCGATTGCAGCTGTGCGGCACCAAAAAGATACAGCAGCTTCTCGCCAGGCCGGGCGTGTTGGAGCGCTTTTTCCCCAATGAGCCGGAGAAAATTGCGCAACTGAAGTGCCTTTTCTGCGGCATTTGGGGTCTTGAGTCGGACGACGCCGCCACAAGAGAGCTGGTCGAGGCGGCCATCAAAACGCCTTGGAACTACGTGATGAAGGTGCGGGATTGGAGTGGGATGTTGGATCGGTGTGCTCTCCCGTTCAGGCGCAAATGGGCGGCGGCAAAGGCAACTACTTTGACGAGGAATTGGCCCAAAAGCTGAAAACGATGGATCTGGACGAGCGGGGCGCCTACATCCTCCAAAAGAAAATATGGCCCATCACAGCGAAGGCAATAATGCCTAACGACGAATTTGGAAGTGCTAATATATAATCGTTGATTTCCATCAGAACTACATGCTCCGTCCGGGCCAACAGCCGGTGCTGGCCAATCTGGTCACTGAGCTGGGCGTCTACGGGGCAATCATCGGGGACG
This sequence comes from Radopholus similis, assembly GCA_013357305.1. Classification (NCBI taxonomy): domain Eukaryota; kingdom Metazoa; phylum Nematoda; class Chromadorea; order Rhabditida; family Pratylenchidae; genus Radopholus; species Radopholus similis. Next base: position 2,770 of record VAHH01001029.1, on the reverse strand, counting down.
CAGCCACCGGCCAAATTGTGTGCAATTCGGTCAACGGGACGATTTGTCGCAGCAAGGTTCTTTGAGAAAATAATTATTTAAAATCAATCGCTCAAATCTGTTCAGGTCGCCACTGTGAACCAGGCAGGCGTCTCGGAGGGCTCTGGCGTGCTGGACTCTGTGTTTCTGTTCCCGGCAGAAGAGTTCCTATGAAACAAAAGGGGAAATTTTCTGAGGCGTTTGTCATTTAACCATTGCCTAAATGGATCCCTCGTGCATTGAGTTTGGTTCGCTTAGGGCTCTCCTAAAAATGTTACTCGCTTTTTATGCCCGAAAATATTTGCAAAATTGGTCGAATTGTGTCAATGTTGATGTTCCCTTGGGACATCTCTTCTGCTCATCAGTGCTCAGACATCATGAATTTGAGCGTGTAGATGGAGTAGCTGACCATCAGGGAGAGCATCTGCAACGCAAACAAACGGCCGTCCACAAGGATCTGTCTGTCCGGGTTATTACCGTCAAGATCAGCGACTTGTTGATGGTGAAGAAGCCGTACGGGGTGATCCCGACTCCGTAGCGGGTGCACTGTTGCTGCACAAAACGATTGGAAAACGGAATCGAAGATGGCTTTATATTGCCTTAACGAATTTGTTGACGCGGCGCAGCATTTTGTCGTGCACATTTTTGGCTGAGGGCAGCTCATCCTCAAAGTTCGAGGGCATGGAGGAAATCTGAGAAATGGGAATTTTGCATTTCAGTATTTTGAGCGAACCAGTGAATGGACTCTGGCGGGGAACAGGGTCAGGGAGAGGAACTCGAAGAGGCAGTACAAATAGGTGGGCGCCCAGGAGGCGATCCCAGTCACGGTTTTGGGCACCGACGTGAACAGGTGGATGGTGGTGATCAGCAGGGAGGGGATGTTGGAGCCGATCATGACCAGCAGGTACACCTGGGCGGAGAAAAGGAATGGTCCCGAATGACGTCGATTGATTCCAATTGGGCACCTGGAACATGGTGTTCAGTGCCTCCAGCTGCTTGAGAATGCGCACCAACTGCTGACACTGTTTGACTCGATCGTTCGCAAAACTTGTTTTGCATTCCTCACCGGACATAAGGGCCATTTTTTGGCGCTGAAAACAATCAAATTTTTCGTTATATGATTATGTATTTGTAACACATCGCTTTCCGAAAACAGTTCGTGCAGCTGATGGTGGGTCGCCTGCAGGCCCAGATTGAACAGAATGTAGACCACAGTGGCCGCGTAGAGCAGCATGGTCCAAACGATGTACGTGACGAATATCGTCTTTTCAGAGCCGTACAACTAAAATGAATTCAATTTATTGGTCCATCGACTTCTTTCGCTTCCTCCATTTTAATGCCCATTTTAATGCCCCTCACTTACCAGGAACATGTACATTTCGTGCGGTTTGAAGTAGTTCCTGCTCATCCGAAGTGCCGTGTTCACCACTGTGGTGAGTGCGAAAAGCGCAAAGCAGAGCAGCGCCACCACAATGGTGGTCCATTGCTGCGCCGAGAGGGGTCCCGAGGCGATGTGGCGGAGCAGCACGGACAGCTGGCCACTGCGCTGCCAGTGGAAGAGAAACAACTGCAAACGGACAGAAATATGGAGTTTTGTTCGAGAATAATTGTTTTTGACCTGTGCCAGCAGTCCCTTGATGGTCCAACAGAGCACGAAAACGGAGATGACGCTGCTGGTGCCGACCAGCAGAAAGCTCACAAGTTTCCACAGAGTGTGGTAGGTCGCTGAATGCATTTTTGGGGCCAAACTCATTTGGGGCACTTGCCCAATGCCAGGATGCCCAAGGCCAGCGCCTTTTTGGCGGAGCGGTGCCATTTGGTGGCGTCCGAATTGTCCGAGAAGTGGAGACCCGTGAAGCACAGAATCACGCGAAGTGCCAGATTCAAACGTTGTGCCGGTTGTTCCATCGGTTGGCTGGACGAGTTGGAATTTTGAACCCAAACCTTCATTTATGGGGTTTTTCTAAGCGCTAAAATGCGAAAAAGCAAATAGGCCTATCAAATAATGCGTTGGCTGGTCGCACTTAGGAGTGAAATTCGATCCCAATTTGTGCGGGGAGAGGACAATTCTGGCCCCGCTAATGCAGTCGTGGAAAATGACACTGCGCGAATTCGAATTATTTGGGTCTCGAATTTACACAAATATGTAATAATGGTCTCTGGTCCCAAATGTGTGCACTGGACGGAGTGTTTAAATTCTCCAATTGATTCGAATTGGTCGCCAAGTTTCTCTACTTTAATCAGCAAATACTGGAAAAATACAAAAAGTGTGTCTGCCGCCCAATAATGAATGGGAGTTCGCCCTTCTGCTGCCCCGCGCCCAATCCAAAGGCACTCGAGCGCTGTTTGTTGTTTCGCTTAGTCGGGGGTCGGGGGATTGGCTTTGGAGACGAATAAATCGTCCAATTTTCTCGAATGACGAATTCAACCAAAAAACAAAATGCTTCCGATTGCGTATTTCTTTTTCCCGTTATGGACACAATTAAAATTTAACGCCTTTTTTAGCTTTTCCATTTTTCGCCACCAAAATTTTACATTATTATTATGCCATGAGTAGCGCAAAATGCCGTTGGACATGATGATGCGGTAGCCGCGGTCGATGAGCGCGAACTGAGGAAGAAGAATGAATGGTCGAAGGGCCGCAGTCCCTATTACCGGGGACATGAGGAAGGTGGTGCAGCACATGAACAGGTCGATCACGCAGGAGGCGTTCAGCATCTTGCTGTACACCCTCATCGTGGCCGGGGTCTTG
>VAHH01001028.1:0-15733 GCA_013357305.1 Radopholus similis | reverse complement strand
GGCGCTCTCGACGACTGTCCCGATGCGCAGTTGCAGCGGTGGCTTGGGCCGCCAACAAACTCTCAACCTGGAAAAGAGAGAGAAGATTAATTGATTAAACATTATTAATGTATCGATAGATTGTTCCAGTCTGATTAGGTTTAGAGTAGTGCGCTTAGACCAATCAGACAGAGCTTAAAAGTTTAAACACTTTTTATTATTTTTATTTTTTGATCGCCGAGAGCATGTCATTTATCTTACCTATTTTTGCAAGGAATTGTATAAATTTAACATATAGTAGGATTGTTTTATGGGTTTCAAACATTTTTTTATAATTATAAGTTATAACCCAACAAACAATTGATGCAATTTGTTCAATTAAATTGAGCACAACCGACCGGAAATTATTTTTTCTCGAAGACGCTCCCGAAAAGGAAAACTTTCAAACTCGAGTGTTCTCCCATAAAAATAAATATTATAGCCATTTAATTTAAACTCTTTTCCAAGTAAAATCGGGTGGATCAATTTGATCAGAACCAATTGATTTGTGTGTGCTTTTACCGATCGAGTGGTGCCAGTGGGCGAGGAGCAGGCGCTGCTCTCCGCCTCCACGCAGACGCTGAACTTGCGCTGCTGCTGCTGGTCCTGGTGCTTGCACTCGCACAATAGCTTGTTGTTGGCGCCACCTCCACCGTTGGGGTTGCGCTGGTCCAGCTGGTCGGCGGAGGCGCGCACAATGTTCAGTGCGGCCGCGTTGTTGTGCTGACAGCAGGCAGAGCCGCCCAGCACAAGCCCCGCAGCAGCCGCAGCCATCACCTGAAAGTGATGTTTGCAACCCATATGAAAAGGCAAGTGCATTCTTGGGAAATGCTCTATCAAAGCAGTTGAAGACATATTTTTATGTCCGTAAGGAAGCGGTCAAAAATATTTTGTAAAAATTAAATTTGTAAAAAAAGAGAGATCTCATCAATCATCATTCATTAGAATGATTTTTATATATTATAGTACAAAACCGCTGCAGCGGCAACCATCAGCTTGAAATTTCACAACTCATAAAATGTCAAATGCATTTTTATGTATGTCTATTTAGTTTTTCTTTTGAATTATATAAAATTTTATTATGGCACTAGTTCGCCACAAATTTTAAAGCATAAAAATTAAATTTTGATTTAAGAATGAGGATGTTCGGTATCAATTTAAACTAACTTTTTATTTTTTTGAACAGTCCCAAATTCTCCGCTTGGCCCACCTGTGAGTCCATGCTGCGGCTCTTGCGGTGCACCACACCACTGTGCTCCTGTTCCGCCGCTGTGCCGTTGCAGCACTGGCACTGTTGAATGCCCTGGTGGAGCGGATGGCAATGGGAGGACGCAGGCTGGTGCTGCTGCTGCAGACTGCGAATGGTCTCGCCCCGCTTCAGAGTGCTGCCGGCGCCCACAATCGACGACTGGGACGGGATGCGCGAACAGCACAGCGGCGCCGCCATCGGGGGACAGCTGAACTTGTCGCTGCTCCCGAAACACCCAACATCTGGGAAGAAATGGATGAGAAAACGTAATGAATTCTGAACGGCAATTCAAGCATATAGATAATCTAGTCGGATCAAATCCAATCCCAGTTCCTTTTTGATACATTAGAGATAAATTCAGATTTGTCTGATCGATGATCACACCTAGTTTTATTAGATAACTTAGATACATAATTGACCCATTTCAATTCGTTTTTTGTTCTTCGATTGGATCTGATCCAGTTTTGGTGATCAAAGCCCAAAAGAAACCGACCGAACATGTGTGCGTTGTGATTGGGCGGCATGTTGGCTGCTCTGAGGGCGCGGAACTCCTCCTGGGCCATGGCCATCATTTCCAGCCAGCGACGCGTCTCCTCCACGCTGGCGGCGAACATCAGCAGGAACTGCGAAGGCGACTCGAACTCGTTCATGCAGATCAGGTAGAAGCCGCCTCAAAATTGGCAATTTATATTAAATCAAATTAAAAATTGATAACCCAAACTCTCACGCTTAAACTCATTTATATTTCAAATTTTACTTATTTTGTGCACGCTTTGTGATTTGTATGCTTTTTGCCGCAGGTATTTTGTTTTACTATAACCAACAAATATTTTTAAAAAATTTATGGGTTTCAAATTTGAATGGCACTCACTTCCTTCGCTGAAGTGGTGGAAGCGCAGGTTGGAGATGTGCATCGGGGCCTTGGTCACTCGCAGGCGGTCGGTGCGCCGAGAGACCATTTTGCAGATGAGCAGCATGTCCGTGAACAGAATGCAGTGGACCTCTTGCTGCAAAAAGAGCGAGAATATTTTAAGTAACTGATTTATAGTAAAAGTACTTTTTGAAAATTGTAACTCCTAAAATAGTAGTTATGGATAAAAATGAAATCAGGAACTCAACAAAAATGTCAAGCTTCCTGCCAAAATATATTTGACATATTTTTCTGTAACTTTTAATTTTGGGATCTGAGCTTGGCTCCTCCATTAACTGATATTTCGCTTGGTGTTAATGAGTTGTTTGAATGAGAATTTGAAACTCGAATCATTTTATGGGTTTCAAATGCACCCGACTTCGCAATGGAGAATTCAAAATATTTGGCTTAAACCCATAGAGTTAGTTGTTTTTGGAATAATTAAGTATTTGTCTCTGCCGCTACCAGTGTCAAGAATTAATTTGATACTGGTGATGGACAAAAATTAATATACTTTTACGTAATTTAAATTTTATTTTAATCTGCGATCCTTTGGCTAAAATGGAACTCACATTAGAAGTGATTTCTTGTTCCTCGACCGAAATAAATATTTCTAGGCACATTTAAAACCCATAATTTCAGCATTTTCTCTTATACTACTAAACATGGATTTGGCACTTTTCAATCGAATTTATTCCAAAAACAATTTTGGGATTATTACTTATTATTATTACATACATATTTACTACACTCTTATTACTGATAAGTGATAATGGTACCTTTGGACTTTGGCGTCCCTCTCGCATTTTGAGGTCTCCGCGCGTGTACATGCGCCGAAAGCGCGGCTGGCCCCCGATGAAGGGCATCGGCAGCATCAGGTTGAAGTGGGGCGGCGGTCTGCTCATGGCGGCCAGCACCTATTCACACAGATTATTTGGTTTTGATTTATAACTAATTTTTGGTTTTCAATTTGCAGCTCGTTTACGATTCTGACTTCACATCAACAGATATTGTCAAAAAAAATTCTATAAATTGTGTCCAAATCTTTTATGGGATGTAAACCCATTTTGGAGAAATTTCATATAGCAGTCCATAAAATAATCAGTGCATTTTATTTTGTATTGAATGATGCCCACTCGGCACTTGATTAATAAGTGAGTCCGGTGGAGATGTCAAAACTCCAAAATGTTCAAGTTAATTTCTTCTAAATATGAACCAATTCCCCCTTTTATATTTTTGGCCTGTTCATGTGTGACTGTGCTCCTCCATTCATTCATTTATCCATTACCTGGTGTTGGCCGCTCTGGCCAAGCTGGGAGGGCAGCTGGGGCAGCGGGAACAGGCGCTCGAACTCGTCCGCGTCCACAACGTCGTAGCTCTCCACCGTCTTCATGATCTCGGCCAGCTGCAGGCGCAACTCGTTGTTGTTCATCTCGTAGTTCAGACGCAGTGTGGCCGCCTCCGCGAACTCAATCATGGACTGCAAAAAAACAGTGGATATTAGAACTAAGATTATTTGTTCCATCAGCTATTGATTATCATTATCAATGGTCAGTGGCATCAAAATAAGTAGTTTTATATTTCTATCCCACATGTTTTATGTTTGGCGAATTCACAACAAATAGAACCCATAAAATAATCCAAGAAACAAGTGCATACAAATAACCGTTATTTTCCACTAAAGCAGAAAATGTTTGCCCTGATCTTCGCAAAATCATCCCTTCATTCCATTCGCCATTTGTTGCAATATATTTAATATTTGACGCTCACATACGCGACTTTTAATCCCCCACATTCCGAAAATTAATGCAACAAAGTGTGCGCGGGGATAATTAAATTGAAGCCAATCGGATTTCCAGTGAGCGACTAAAATTAGAAAGGGATTTGATTTGCACGGTCGGCTTAATGTTGGCCTTTATGGTTTCCAAAAAAAGGACAGACAATTACTATGTCAACTAAATTGTAAAATTAAAGATTTCTAATTTCTAAGCAAAAAAGCTTTGAAAATTAAAAATATAAAAATGATACAGAATATCAAATTGTGAGATAGAGAAATTCATTGCTTTTTAAACTTGTAAATTCGCCCACCTGGATGGCCATTTTTTCTTCGGTGTCCGCTGCACAGCGCTGGACCGCCTTGAGGAGGAGTGCATAACGCGTGATGCGCTGCATGGGCGCACTGAGCGCATCCACCAACTTTTGTCTGAAATCAAAATAAAATTTAATAAGCAAATTAGAAACTTATTTTTATTCGATAAAATTTTGTTTGCTGTCGGTTTAAAATTCGAATCAGATTTATTGCCTATCGCTGTAGCATTGGCATATAAATGTGTTTGGGGAAATTATTGCTTAACGGGTTGCAACCTTTTTAGGAAAATCATTCCGAAACCCATAAAATAACTGAATCAAATTTATTGAATGGAGAACTACTAAGCAAAAAATTCGAATAGGATCGCTCAAACAAATTGCAAATTCAATAAACTAACAATTTTGTCAATCCAACGATGAAAGTTGGAATAGGCGGTGACTCTACGTAGTGATAAAATTGACACTTTCCGGTACTCCATAAAATGCTCTTGCATTGATATTCGTTTTTTACCCAATTACAATGGACTGACAACGCTGATCTGAACCAAAGGTTCGATTTGAAGGCAGGATCTGATTCGGATTTGATCAATCTTTTATAAAATTGTTTGAACTGGGGTCGATTTTATTTTCCAATTGATTATAAACAGGGCCTCAGCCTTTGATCCGAATCATTTGATTTTGCCTTTGGCACATTGCCTATTGATGATTCTGTTCCCCTTCTATTGGAGACCTGTTCAGCAGGGTGTGCTGCTCTGCCCATCGGGCGAACTCTGCGAACAGCTCGTTGTCCTTCTGCTTCTTCTGCACGTAGGAGTGGCTGTCCGCGTGCCCCAAGTTGAAGTCGATGTAGCACAGCGACCAGTCCAGAATGGACTCGAAGCCGGCCTGCAGCGCGTACGCGTTCAGCGGCTCGTGGGACTCACTGCAAAATTTGAATTCGTATAATTTTTTAAATCTTTATTTGCAAAATTTTGACTGTATTGTTTTTGCTAACTTGACAGTGTTTAGTATAAGACGCATTGTAGGTGTGGTGGGTGTAAATTGTTTTACGGGTTTCGAATATTTGTAGGAAAATTATTATTTTCAAACTATAAACTAATTATTTGTTAAAATACTGTTAAATATAAAGCACAAGGTTCAACCAAATCTTAAATAAAAATGAAACTTGGAGAAGAAGCCAAAATATTGTAAATCTCTTAATAAATTTGGCATTTACTTAAATACACATTGTTTCTGCTAATTTTGTTTATTAAAACGTTTCGAAATTTTTATTCCATAAATTTGATTGATATGAACTATGAACTATTATGCTAAGTCATCTACCTATATGACAAGTTTGGATTTGGAGGTTTGGGCACCGTTGTCATCAAAGGCAATTCTAGTGGGACACAAATTTTTTCGTTTCTAAATAAAATTGGCTCTAATTCGGAAAATATTTTTTCGCACATTAAATTCGATTTTGGCATTGCAAATTTGTTCTCTTTGCTGACCGTGCCCGTTGCAGCATTGGCTGCAGGGCGCACTCCCAGAAGGCCAAGTTGGCTCGGAGCAGCTGCGCGTAGTTGAGGAACACGCACTGGCGACTCACGTCGCGCAGGAAGCCCTGCTTCTGGAGCTCCACGAAACAGCACTCCAGGTCCTCCATTGCCTGAAAATGTTTGATAAAGAACTGCTTGCCAATAATGACTGGTTCCAAAGATTCGCAAGTTCTCAACAGACATTAACAAAACTAAATTAATTAGTATTTTTTAATTTGGGAGTTGCTTTTTTCGTATTTTTAGATCGAGAATGCGTTGTGATGGAAAAGAATTCGGCTGATAAATTATTTGTTGGGTCGCACATTCACAAAATTCACGAATTGGAAGGAAATATGTTTCCAACCCGTAAAAGAGGCATAATAATAATATTCAAATTTCAAAATGAATTTTGAGTTTTATTCGGGTTTTTGATTCCAAAAATTCGCAAACCACCAATAGATATTAAACAAGATAAATTTTAACTGGCATATTTTTTAATTTTGAAGACGATGCCACATATTCGTGTTTTGGACCAAAAATGTTTTGTGATTGAATAAGAATTCGGCAGATAAATCATTTGATGGGTTGCACAGTCACACAAATCCACGAATTGGAAAGAAATAGTTTTGCAACCCGTAAAAGTGGCTTAATAACAATATTCAATTATTCCTTACGAACACGTTGAAGTACTAGATTTCATTCATTATTATCATTCCATCCAAAATTATAGGAAATTAGGCATCAAAAGCTTTTTTCTAACTTTCTGTAACCGAAAATATTTTTGCCAAATCAGTTGGGAATAAGAATCCAGGATTGCTTACCCTTTGCTGAGAATGAGCACAAATTAAAATAGGAAATGTTTCGCAACCCGTAAAAAAGTTGAACTCAATTAACCAATTAAGTTAAACTCAAGTCCGACTTTTTAAAAGGTTAAATCGAATGTTGCCACTATCAAAATTTGCGAAAAACAATCAAAAGCTTTTTCAATGTGACCGAAAATATTTTTGCCATAGTAATTAGTAACTGTGTGACCTGCAGTTGGAGGATGTAGCGGCGCTCGGTGGTGACGATCTCCCAGAGGGCCTCCTGCTGGTCGCTGTGGCGCTTGTTCAGCAGCCGGTTGATGTGCACCAGCTCCGTCCAGTGCACCTCCAGGTCCAGCAGGGCGCCCAAGTCGTTGGGGCGAGAGGCGGCCGCCTGAGCGTACACCTTCTCCAGCAGTGCGGCCGTCAACTTCTCCTGCAAAATATGTTTATAAGTGCTTTTACGAGCCTAGAAACGCCTTTGTGTTTGAATAAGAATTTGGCAGATAAATCAGTTGATGGGTTGCACTGTCACACAAATCCACGAAGAATTTCCTATATTAACTAGTTAGTTCAACTATTGCTGATAAACTCAAAAGTCAAAAGCAAACGCATATTTTTAATATCTATGATTATGATTTAGATGGATAAAACATAAATAATGCGACGGCGTTTGAACTTTGAATCATCACATCGAATTAAACACAAAAACAATTTATCAATTATCAGTTTCATTTTCTTTAATTTTGGGATCGGCGCGGTTGAACAAACTTTTTGATATGCGACTTTTGCAACTTCAAAGAAACAAATCAATGGATCACTTTATTTTCTGAGTTACATTCTTCCATTCCATTTTGGTTTTTGGTCATCCCATCAAAAATATTTGTTCAATTGTAGAATTAGGTATCCATGATTAGTTCTATACTTGCAAAACAACTAAATATTAATTATTAACTGACCAGAGCGACAAATACTACAAATTATTCGATGGGTTATTAAAAAAGTTAACCAAAACCAAATACCTACCAACATGTCATTTTGCTTTCCTTTTCCACAAATAACTGATTGAGTCCGAGATTAAGGAACCATTTTAGGATTTCGATTTTAAAATTAATCAGTAAATTTGAATTTTTGCTCCCCATCGGAAAATGTTTTGACATTATTCACACAACTGTAGCAAATCCACAAAATTTTTAGAGTTCAATTTTCAAAGAAGATATTAAAGATAAACTTAAAAGTATTCGACGGGTTCATTTTCATCCTCCAACCACATTATATGCAAAGTTAGTAGAACCCATTGAATAATTTGACCATTCTAATTATTTTATCGCTCAAAATGACTTTATTGCAGTGCGAATTCTGGATGCTATTTTGAGGGACCAAAAAATTGAAACTTAAAATGTTCAAAATGAAAAAATGTCGCGCATATTATTCGTTTTGTGGATGTGTGCCCACCCTCGCGAAGAAGATGCCCTTGCGGCCGACGGTGGCCATTCCGCCGGTGCCGTTGGTGCCGGCGCTGATCGTTGAGGCGGCACTGATGGTGCCGCCGCCGTTTGCGGCGCTCATTTGGCGGCTCCCAATGCTGGCCCCGGTGCTGCGGCGCGTCCCCACGGCGCTGCCGCCGAAGTCGTCGCTGCTGCCCGACTGCTGGTGGTGCAGGTTGGCCACGCTGCCGGTGGCACTGGCACCACTCTGCGGCAGCGAGAACGACGCAGAGTGCATCCCGGCGGCAGGGGTGGGCGGAGGCTGGGGGGAAAATAGTAAATAATTTGGAGAATAATCATATATTTTAATCGAATAAGTTGAATTCGCTACCAAAAATGGGTTGAAAAAGCTACCCCAAATGGAGCAGCCAATTTGAATGGACTTTTTTTCGCACAAATAGCCACCATTGTTGGCTATCCAATCATTTTTCTAAATTTCCAGAGCTATATTTTTGTCACCGTGAAAGGACATTTTATTTTATTTGTCGAAATAGTTCCATGCAATGTATAAATAAACACAAATTAAACGTCAATTTTACGGGTTCCCCTCTCTTAATTTAATTTTTCCATTCAAATCTTAGCAACCCATAAACTTATTTAGTTGCTCTGTGAATGAACGTACAAGATTTTGCTTTCTTCTTGCACAAAAATTTAGAGACATGCTTATAAAACACAAAAATTTGAAAAAAAATTAAAAAATTTTTGGCGTGAACAAAAATTGGTTTATTTGTGGAAATGGCGTAAGCCCTCGTGTCCAAGATTCCGTTTTTATGAAGTGAGCAGATTAAAAGTGCTGCCGAACGGATTAAAGGAGCCAGAAATAATTATTTAATTACTACTTAATTACACAAAAAATCGGATGAAATAGAAAATGGGCCCAAAAATGGAAATTAATGGTGCAAATTGAATGCAAAATTGAAGCAAAATCCCAAAAACAATTTTGCATCCCATCGAAAAAAAACAACAAAATCCAAAGTCTGTTTTTTCTTCGAAATACAATATATAGCCATGGCATTCATAAAAATGTAATATTATTTTTGAAAAACTATTAAAATGCATTTTTTGCTCACCGGCTGTTCCCCCTTGCGCTGTTCGTCCATTCCCAAATGGTTTCCGCCGCTGTTGCCCGCCGCACTCAAGTCCACCGAGGAGCCGCTGAGCGCGTTGAAGATGGAGGCCAATGTGGCCGGTGCATCGGCCAGCGCCTGGACGGCGTTCAGCGAACACTTGCGGGTGTTGGGCTGTTCCATCTGATGGGCGGGCGCCTGTTCGCCCGGAGTGCTGCAGCCGCTGCTGGGCGCTCCCGGCGGAGTGCAGGTGGACATGCTGCGCGGGTGTTTGCCTATCTGGGAAGGGAAATGCAAATTAGTAATATCAGCACATGTACTGTTTCAACTTTTGCTACTCTTTTTTTAAATATTTGATACCTGTACTGCTTGAACACGTGTCCTTCTATTTATTTTGAATTTTGGCATTTTTTGAACCTCCACCTTCACATCTATCCAAGTACAGCTTGAACTTGTTTTATTCTCAATAATTTTGCTTAAAAATCTACTCATGAACTGATTGAACTTCTTTTTAATTTTGCCTATATGTGTACTGCTTAAACTTTACTATAGCATTTCCATAATATTCATTCTGTAGGCACTGTAGAACGTTTGGCGTTCATAAATTGAGTCATGAACTGCTTGAACCTGTCCAATTACTTCTCCAGAGATTGGGCTTTTCTATTCTACTGAATTGGCTTACACTGCTTGAACTGATTTTGCGCGTAAACCATTTGTGCATTTTGCTGATTTTGCACATAGCGGAGAAATTGGCCAAACTAAGTAATTTTTGAGGAAGAAGAAGTCGTGTGGTGGCTCTGATAGGGAATGCGGAAACGAGGAAATAACTGATGTCCTGTGGCCCCAGAGCAGCTAAGGGACCATCACTTTTTCATTCGCGCGACAAATAGCCGGCTTATTCGGCACGCGCTCCATTAGCGTGGTCCGTGGTGTGCATATTTTGCGCCCATTTCCGGGGAAATGGCGCCGAGTCCAAAGCCCAGCCGCCAAAGTGGCTGAAAGCCGACGGATGGCACTTGGAAAGTGGACTACTTGTGTTGTGTTCCTTCCCTTCAAATGGACTCCTCCCGCCATCATAAGAGGCCATAGGGCCCCTCCATTAAAAGGAACCTAATGGGACCATGGGATGGTGGGATTGGCGTGTTGTATCAATAATTCAAAGGCAAGTTTGTGTGCACGAATATTTTGTTGTTTAGCAAAAATACGGAAATTGAGTTAGTTGGAATTTATTTAGAATTGAAAAATATAGTAACCGGTCTGCCTAATAGGTTACTATTAGTACAGATGTATTTTTGGCGATTTTTCATTTCATGTAAAGAAGAGAAATAGTGATTTTTAGTGTAAAATGTGTATTGTGAAAATGAATGGGTCATAATCATAAATTTGTACCAGCTTTCATCTTATGTGGACATGTGAATGCATATAGTGCTTAAAAATGCACTATTTTACGGTATTATGTGCGCACCAATTTTTGCAATTAGTTGTCCGAAAATGCCAAAATTTTGCGAATGGGGACAAGCGCCAGGCGAACTTTTAAAATGCTAATCCTGTGATCTCCCATTCGGCAATGTCCCGACAACTCAAAAAGTCAAAAACACAAGCGCAGAGACCCTAAAAGTGCACTGACTGATGAGTGATGATGAAGGCACGAAACTGAGAATTCTTTAAAACATTAAAACATTGTTGTAATGAGATTTGGGCAAATTTTTTCCTGGATAATGGAAATGGACGGAAAACGTTGAAAATTCATATGGCTTTTAATATTCAATTTGAGTTTATGGTGTCAAAAAATCTCTCTTTTTTACTTACATCCTGTCAAAAGGTTCTCAAAAGACTGTTATTAACATTTAACAAATAGTAACATTTTTTGAATCATTAAAAATTATTTCAAAAAAATCAAAATTTTATCTCTTTTTTCACTCAGAAGAATTTTAATTTTTAATTTTTTGCAATCCATAAAATAATTAAAGCAATAAATGATTATGAGGACGAAAATTTTGTGAAAAAATTACTCTTTTACATCCCGTCAACAAATGATTAGTAACAAATAGTGACATTTTTGAACTGATTTTTTGTACCATAGCACATCCAAAATTTGAAGAATCTGAATTTCTCAAAATGATTTTTAAAATATCCCCAAAATTCGCTAGAAATATAGCGTTCTAATTAAATAAGTATTTTTTATAAATGGAATTTCTGAATTTACGTTGCCCAGTTCCAAGGCCGAACGGCAATGCAGAAATGGTCTGCTGGGGCGTTTGAACATGCGCAAAGCCATCATTCCAATAATTGAAAAAATGAACTAAGGTTTGAGCGACCAAATTCTTCGCAGCACTTTTAATATTGCATGTTGACGGAAACGGACGCGTCACACGCACAAAGCGAAAAAAGAAAGCCTTACAACAATTGCGGAGTGCCGAGAATGCTTTGTGCGCGAAGCCGTACAGGAAGTGGTGGTGGTGGTGGCAGCACTCGATGTCCCACCACAATTGCTGCCCGGTGACGGCCTGTTGTTGCCAGCCGATGGCACAAAATTGCTGCCAGCCGGCGCTGCGCAATTATGAATTTGGTGGGGAATTTGGTGGTGTTGTTGGCGGTGGGCGGACGATGAACAGGAAGAGGAGGATGAGGCGGATGAGGTGGTGGAGCTGAGGGAAGCCGACTCAGGCGAAGAAGTGGCAATAGAGTTGGAGGAGGAGGAGCCAGAGGAGCAGTCTCGTCGAACTGGCGCAGCCCCAACGGCAGCCTCCGCTGCTGGATCGATTGTGGGCGGTCCGCCGCCCTCTTCTTGCGCAATCCGCTGCTGCTGCTGCGGCTGTTGTTGGCGCTGTTCGTCCCGTTGCCGACTTTGGCTTCGCTCGTCCACCTGTGTTGGGCAATTAATTGCTCACAATTATCTATACTTAAATTGCCGCGCAAAATGGGGACGATTCTCAAAACGTGAAATGACATAAAACGTGTGCCGTGTGATTTTACTCTACTCATGACTCATGACTAATCCAAACTGTTGTTGGATCTGGTCAATCAATCAAAAATTTCGGGGCGTACTTTCTATTTTTGCCTTTGCTTTAAATTTGACTACACGGTTATGCTATCTGGGATACAAGAAGGTCAAGGTCGGCTCCTAGAATAACGACCATATAGATCTAATCACTAAAATCAGGCTGATTCAACAAACTTGATTGGTCTCATCAAATTGCTGATTTGATTGTGATGCAACTTGACTTAACCGTTCGATCAATTAGGTCGAGTCATGTTTTAAAAATATTACTTATATGTAGTTCAACAGATTATAGTACCTGCACAGCCTGTTGCTGCTCTCTTTCGCGCTGTTGTTCGTCTTCCACTGTTGTGGGACCGCTGAAACAGCCGCTGTTGTTGTTGGCGGCGGCGGTGGTGGCGGTCGAGATCAACGAAGTCAACGTTGTCGTTGTCGCTGCTGCCCGCTGTGCAGTGGTGGTGGCTGGAGACAGCGACGAAGACGACGACGATTTGTTGTTTTGCACTGCTGTTCCCGCGCCCCCGAACAGTGCGCTCGCGAGCAGATGGCTCGCGCGGCGCTGCTGCTTTGTGTGGCGCGGCGGCGGCTGCTGTTGGTGGAGAGTGTTGGCGCAGAGTGGAGGAACAGCGGTGGATGACGGTTGGGCGGCGGAGGCGGAGGATGACCAACGACAGGTAGCGCCCCCACAGCCAGAGCCAGTGCTGCTGCCGCTGTTGCTCTTCTTCACTGCAAAATACGGGAAGTGGGCAATTGAATGTTGTGGTGGTGGGCGTGTGGGTGTGTGGAAATGGGCAAATGGGAATGGGAGAATATGGGCTGGATGTGTTTTGTCTTTTGTGTTGGATGATGGGCTCGTCAGCACTGTTTGCGCTGCTGCGCGAGAACAAAAAGCCCCGCCAACGCGCACCAGAAATGGACTGAGAGAGAATAGGAGTGATGAGAGAGTGTGATATGGATTGTAGAGTGAGTGCTCTGATATGCTAGAACCCATAAATAGAAATAGCTTCTTGTTTTAGTATTCGACCATAAATTGAGTGTGAATTGCAAATCCGACAAACTACCTAAGATCAAAACTGATCCAAAAAAAATTTAGAAAATCAGTCTCCTGAAACATGATTTCGAACCCATAAAATAGTTGCTCGTTTCTTTGCTATATTTTAAGGTAAAAATAAGTTGTTTTTTGAAAAAATTGCAGTTAACGCTACGTCAAAACAGTTATCACTTATTAATCAGTTATCACTAGAACCATTTTCAACCTATAACATAATTGTGAAGGCATTTGATTATTTAACCAGGCATCTCTACTATTAAATTATAAATTGAAATAGCGAATTTGGTTGAGGATCAAAATTGATTTTGCAACCCATAAAATAGTTTTGCTTACTTATTTGCTTATACTAAGGTTGGTATGATTTGGATTTGCAGTTGTAGCTTGTGGAAGGCCCTCCAAAAATCAGAATCTTATACAATATTTGTTGGTAAATGTTTCCTTAATTGCAGGTCATTTTGGCATATTGTTTGTCCGATAGAATTCAGGAATAACAGACAAAATTGTAAAAATTTTGAATTTTACAACCCATGAAATACATTACATTAAAGCGCATTTTGCATTTAACAACCACAAAATGGACGAAAAATAATAAATATAGTTGCCATAGTTAGATGAATTGAAGACCAAAATAAAAAAGTTTGAAGTTGGATTCTCGTCTAGCATGATTCATACTCGCAATTTGGAGCTCGTCTCCACTATCTTCCCACTGGGATTGGACCAACGCGCGAGCCTGTGATCAGAAGAGAGAGAGATAGAGGGAGACAGATGGACAGAGAGATAGATCTATTATCTCTCCGGTGCATGATTTGATCCATTCTCATCAGACTCTTGACGCTCGAGACTCTCGCACTGCCGCCATTCTCAATCCCCACCACTCTCCATTTGCAATTGGGGGATTTGAACGCCGCCGCGCAGCGAAAGAGATAAATGGGCCATTCAATAGTGTCCATCATCTCTCTGTTTTGTGTGGCGCTCGCCGGAAATCCCACGACACAACAATGGAGCGCTCGTTCGCGCGCCGGCGCCGGCGCCGGCGCCAGCCCAATCCCATTCCAAAATCGGCGGCGACGGCCGATGGACGGACAACGGAGCGATCTAATGAACAAATAAAAGCGGGCGAGGGATGCGCCGCAGTGATGAGCTGATGAGTGCGCAAACAATCCCCAACAGATACAATATAGGGGAAGGAAGGAACAGAACGGAAGGAAGGAACTGGATAGGGGAGTGGAGTGGACTGTGGGAATGGGGATGGAAGTGGAGGGAATGGAATGAGTGGACGTTGGACAGAGGAGCAACAGAGGATAGGCAGGCAGTGAATATCAGTGAACCGGTGGACGAGTGGACGGACACTGGACAGGTTTTATGGGTTTACGGATGGCGCCGAATGCGAATGAATGTGCGACGCAATTTTGCATGAACTGGATCAGGTCAGCAGGGGGATTCGTGGGATTCAGGTTGGATGACGGCGTCGCATTGGAATTTTGTTTACGGCACGCGACCGGGGAATTGCGCATGCGCTGACGGAACGGACCCAATGGGGGGAAATGAATGGGAATTTGTCGGGAACTATAGACTAAAAGATTGAATGCAGGAAAATGATGAAATTTGGGATTGTCGATGCAAAGTGCAGTTTGGAATTTGAATGAATGGTTCTTGGGACTCTCGCCGCATTGAAATGAACAACAATAACAAACGCCGAGATTTTGCAGCAAAACCCGAATTTTGCAAAAGGGCAAGTTTGCAGTTTGCACGAAAAGAGTGTGCCGAGAGAAAATTTAAACACAATAAAATATAGTTTTGGAAATGACACTTTTATGTTGGTCAAAAAATTCTTGAAATTTTGAACAAGAAAACTCACCCTTTTAGACGTTCTTAATTTTTCAATCAACAAAGATAAATTTTTAACAATTTCACTTTGGAATATTTACTCAATTGAAATTGATGGACAGTCTATTATTTTCGGAGGAGAAATATTTTTTATTTTATGGGTTTCAATCGGAAAGTGCTCCCATTATGGAAAAATGAATAATAGTTGAATTGATAGAATTGCTCATTTAGCTTTTAGCTTCTTTGCAAAACAAAGTGCGAGGTGTGGCATTGGATTTTTTATCAAATATCAATTTGGGTGCGCTGTTGCTGTGTTAATTTTATACAAGTTCGATTGAAGAGCTTATTGGATTGGTTAAATGTTTACCAATTTCTGTTATTTGTTGCAATCAGAAAAACAACCAGAAAACTTTTGATTTTTGAAAAATAAGTTAAAATAAAGATATTTTAATAGTGCTGACAAAAATTATATCTTGGAGATTGGAGCATGAAATTCAAATTTTTTATGGCAATTTTGACTAGCACAGTCGCTCGATGATGCTAATTTTACACAAGTTCGCTTGAAGAGTATGAAATGCTTTACGAATTTATTTTATGGGTTCCAATCCAGTGTTTCCAATAACCGGCGCGGTCATGACCGAAAATGACCTGACCATGACCTGACCTGACCTGACCTGACCGGGGATATTGGTCAGGTCACTGGTCATTGACCGAG